>JABFFE010000991.1:0-21506 GCA_013623625.1 Fusarium setosum | reverse complement strand
TCTGTTCGCGTCAATGACAAGATTATGCTTCCCCGTCGTGCTTTTCTGTTTCCAGCTTGGCCGCAACCGCATTAGACCGTTGTGACCGATCGATAGACTTGACACTCAACGCTGCTGTGATAGCGACGCAACCAAATGCAATGGCCACCAGGTAGACGAGGCGGTAAGAGTCGGAGTTGGAAAGGAGCACAGCATTCTGTGTCGCCGCGATCGTCGAGTTGCTGATTCTATCTACCCCGGCATATGCCGCGGGTGTATTTACTCGTGCTGCAGCAATGAGGGCCTCAACCGAGCCCTGAAAGTCGGTCTGGTCAGCTGCTTGATGAACCTTTCCCGGAAGCAACTTGCTGAACTCGCTGGTCTGGAGAGAAGTGTAAATAGCTGTTGCCACAGCACCACCGATGAGTCGGAACGTGCTGATGAGACCAACTCCAATACCAATATCAGTCTGGTCCTCCACATGAAGTGAAACCATGCCAAAGGAAATGGGACTTGGCGGGTTATTCACTGCGGCAATAGCAATGACAGTCCCTATTGCCTGCGCCTTGTCATTGATGCCGACGGTAGCCATTGTCCCCACGAGGATGACTTGGATGGCGATACAGCCCACAAGTTGCCACTTCTCATGCTTGATCCAAGGCATAAGGCTGACACAGTACCATCCAGAAATGATAGTTCCAAAAGAAACCAAACTGGCATAGACGCCACGAATAATAGTCTGGTCCGCCGGAGCCCACAAGAGGCCAGACTGACGAGGCCATATGACGTTCAGGCTATAGAAAAGCATGCCCGCCACAAAGCAAACAACGAGAAAGGCTGTGAATCTTCGCCACTCTTTGAACAAGTGAGGTGGCAGGATGGGATACGGCAACGGGGCATAGACTTCGTAGAAGCCCAAGGCAATGAAACACACAAAGGCCACGACAATGGGACCAATAATCCACGCACTGTCCCAAGGATGAATGCCGTTGCCCCAGTTCAGAGCAAGCAACAAGAGAAGACAACCAGCTGTGAAGAGAACAAGGCCGAAGTAGTCAATCTCCTTGATAAGCTGCCATTTGGTCTTGTGGTCGTCCTGATGCTTTGTCTCGAAAGTAGGTGGGTGATAGAAAAAGTAGAGCATGATGGCTGTTACGACTTCCCAGGCAAAGCACCACCAGTAGCATGCTCGCCAGCCGATCTTGGTGTATGCAATAAAGGCATAGCCAATAAGAGGTGAGAAAGAACTGAAGTGGTTGGCAAGGATCATGACGCCTGAAGAACGATGTTAGCTGATTGGATTTCAACCTGTCAGCAATAGTGCATGATCGTACCCAGTGTTTGAAAGCGCCACTTATTTGGCACAAGCTCCTGAGCACACGCAAAGCACATCTCTTGAAATCCGCCTCCAATTCCAAAGATGATGCCGCTGATGATCATCTGGGTAATGGACTGCCCAGTTGCTCCAACGAGGGCACCAACAGCCGCCGAGATTGCGCCAAACATCAAGAACCATCGCCGGCCTGCGATGTCGGAAATACGGCCGCCTACGCTCACAATGATGGCGGCGCCTAGATTCCATCTGATAATTGTCAGAATATTTGAGCATAATATGGTGATACAACAAGCGTACGTAATAGAGATCCATGGATATCGAGCATCGGGTCCAAGATCCGCATCGATGTAGGTCAGGATAGCCGCCGGCCTGGCGAACGAATTAGAGCGGGGATCTCGAGTCTCCAGGCCAGACTTACATGAGCAAGGTGAAGAGATATGATTCGTACATCAAGATGAGCGAAAGCACTGCCATCTTGGTCTTGAATGTGACCTCTCCATCGTTATCTGAGACGATAGGCGACTTCTCCGAGTCGGTGGGACTGGAATTCTCGTGGTGCTCAATCTTTTCCGACATATCTTGCTTGTCTAGCTCGTTCATATTGACTCTTGGGGCTTGTAGCTATTCCGACGTCGGATGTTTAGATGCTATTGTAGGCACTAGTGGAGGCGTCTCGGCCGATTCGCCGCATCCACAACAAAGATCTCCGCTTAACAAAGCAGTACGGAAGGCTCTTTTTTCTTGATTTAATTTGCAGGATATCAAACTCAGAGATGTTTCGAAACTGTGAACTTCGTTCAAAAGTTTCAAGTGTGTCTTGTGTACACGTATAGTTGACCCCCTCAACCTCGGTCTATCAAGCCGGTGGAGTTAACGGACACAAAGCGGACGTCGCCTGGAACTCGTTACCCCAGATTGCGGGGTGCAGCACAAGACATGGATCAAGCCTCTTCGATGCGGGGATGCCAGGATGCTTGGATCCGAACAAGCGAAGGAAGCTAATGAATCATTGGGGCCTTGGAGTGTTGGCTGGTGCTGGGGATTCGCGGAACGGTCTTCCGACTGCTCCTTTGACAAGCCCCGGCTGTGGAGTCCAAACCGCGGGGTGATGACTCGACGGGTTAGTCGGGTTCAACACGGGGGACTGCTGGCACATACCCGGAAAGCAGAGTTTCTGTGTAGTTTGAGAAGGGACTTCTGAGAGACAAGATAGTTGCTTTATAGTTACACTGCCAGAAACTTGAGGTCTTACCTGATGCTAAATATCGAGATGGGAAATCGACGCATCTACAACTCTCCATACCCTCTTCCTGCTGTTCCAACCAACCAGAGCATTTCACAATTTCTACTCCAGAGCGATCCTGATGATGCCCGCCCAGACAAGGTCATCTTGACAGACTTTGACAATCCTCGTCACCAACTTACACACAGCGGGCTCCGCTATAATTCCGCTCGTGATGCTTCGATTCTGAAAGAAGCACATGAGCTGAATAAAGGAGAAGTAGTCTGTATATATGCCCACAACTCGGTTGACTGGGTTTCCATGGCCCATGCTGTGCTCTGGGCTGGTGGGTGTTTCTGGTAAGCACTATGAAACCAATACAGACGACGTTAACTCACGCAATGCAGTGGTATCAACCCTTTGGCGACGAGTTTCGAGCTGGCGCACTACTTTGAGGTTGCTTTGCCGAAGATAGTGGTAGTCGATGCAGGCTTACTGCCCAGAGTGACCGAGGCTGTTAAAGAGCTCAGTCACTCTCCGGCGATCCTGGTCATTGACCAGACATCAGATGCAGTACATGGCCACAAGACTGTGAGTTAGCTACAGATACATAACCACATCCCCAATTTCCCCTAAGCGCTGTGTAGTACCCTGGAGACTTCCCTCGCCAAACCACAACACCCGTCGATCCCCTGGATCTCACTTCAAGGGACAACAGACAAGTGCCCGCGGGCATGTGCTTCAGCTCCGGAACCTCTGGTAAACCAAAGGGTGTTGTCTTCTCCCATCACAACCTCATCGCCCAACTTCTCTCAGTCCGAGCTACCAACCCATTCATTCACAACGGTCACATGCGAGAAGTCTTCTTCCCATCCTTCTCCCACATCTACGGCATCGTCTCGGCAGTTCTCCTCCCCGCCTGGGTGGGATCCTATGTACAAGCGATGAAAAAGTTCAACTACATGGCGTACTTGAAGAGATGTGCCGAAATAAGGGCCACAGTTCTGAGACTTGTGCCCGCGGTAGCTGTCAGAATGGTCAAGGACCCTGAGGTCAAGAAACTTGACTTGAGCTGTGTCCAAGCTGTCATGTGTTCCGGGGCACCTCTTTCAGATGATGCAGTCGCTGACCTGCGAAAGCTCCTCGCTCCAGGGGCCGGAGTGCTCAATGGCTATGGAATGAGCGAGGCAACGGTGACACTGCTCAGAGAGGCCAGGCAAGACAAGGGTGCGAGTGTCGGGCGACCTGCGGCAGGGGTATCGCTCCGTGTGGTCAATGACGATGGCGAGGATGTCAAACCTGGACAGGACGGCGAGTGCCTCATCAAGGGTCCAACGGTGTTTATGGAGTACAAGGGCAACTTGCCGGAAACGCAAGCGGCCATGGAGGGTGGATGGCTCCGATCGGGTGATGTCGTTCGAGCTGATGAGGATGGCTTCTTCTATCTGACCGGTCGAAAAAAAGAACTGATCAAGTTCAAGGGAAACCAGATCGCCCCAGCGGAGCTTGAAGCGGTGTTGCTGCTGCACCCAAAGGTAGTCGATGCCGGAGTCTGCGGCGTGCATGACAAGACGCTGGATACCGAGATTGCGTTTGGCTTCGTCGCGATAGCAGGAGAGATTGCGAAAGATGAACGCTCTCGGGTTCTCAGAGACATACGGGAGTTCGTGAATCAGCGGGTAGCCCCGTACAAGAGGTTTCGAGAGGATCTGGTTCATTTGGACATGATGCCGAAAAATACGTCTGGGAAGCTGTTGAGACGACATCTCGTAGCGAAAGCTACAGAACTGCGAAGCCGACAGCAGAAGTTGTGACATACAAGACAACAATAGACAAGGCGGCCAATCTAAGCGGCCGAGCCCTCACTTCGTTCATGTCTAGAGGCAATAAGTTTTGAGTGAGTGTCAATGTCTGCCTTCAGTCTACTATCAAGCGCTCCTCGTTAATAACATCCTGCGCCTTTGGCATCTCATTCTTTAGCTGAACTCGACAAATATCACACACCGAGATAGCAATCTCGTACGCCGCATTGAGCTGTTCTTCTGTCCCGCCATTCCTAATAGTCCCTCTCATGTGCCAGGCGACCTCGGCAGTCACATCCATGGGCACAAGCGTAGCAATGTTCAACTGCGAGGTAGTGACGGCGCCCAAGATGGACGTGTCGGACTGATAGTAGCCGTAGATATAAGTAACTACTAAGGTACGAAGATCAGGCCAGTACCTGTCCATTGAGGCGAGAAACGGGTCCAGGTCAGCTCGGAAGATGTTGCGCATGTAAGCGATTCCTCGGTCGTCTGTCTCTGATGGGACGGCGATGTGGTTCCTGATGGAGGATATCTCGTTGGAACCTTCAGATGGGAGGACCTTGATCAGAGCTCGGAAGGCATTTATTACACGGGGGATGCCGTAGATGATGCCTGTTTTGAGGAGCCCTTCTACTAAACGTCAGTCTCAACCTGCACAATGAGCCGATTTCATTACCTTTGATCCTTCTTAGAACATGACGGTGATATTCTATATCGTCAAGCCGCAGGCTGATTGCCTGAGTGAAAACATCGGCGACATACTGGCCTTTGTTGCTGGCCGCAAAAGCACACGCCTTGGACGTTAGAGTCAAGTACATGTCCCATCTCATAAGCACCTACAGCGATGCAGTACCATGTTTCCTCCAAGGCAGTGTTCTTTGACTGCTTGTGCAACGAAGCGATATAGTCTTTTGCTCTCTGGTCCATAGCTAATACATCCAAGACTGTAAAGATCAAGGTCTGAGGACTCAGATCATCCAGACGATGCGCAACTTGAACGTGAATCTCAATTAGATGGTGGTGCCGCCCGCCGCCAACACCCTCACCCCTGTAACCCACCAAGCCACCCCCGGAACGACCCCTACAACCCCGCGTTTCCCTCTGCATTCAAGACCCGCCATCTCCCTGTCCCAACTCTGACGGGTCTCTTCATCCCCCATGGCTCAGCATCATGGCCCCATCGACAACCACCAGCACCCACAACGGCGATGATTCAGCTCCAGGCCGGACTCGCGAGGAGGAGCTCGAGCGCAAGCGGGCGAGGGACCGAAAATCCCAGCAGGCCATGCGAGATCGCAACAAATGGCTGATTCAGTCTCTGTCATCGGCCCTGGAGGAGCGGACACGAGAGCTGGGCGCTCTGGAGGCCAAGTTGCAGTTCCTCGAGAGTGAGAATTCGCAGCTGAGGACGCAGAATGCAGCGCTGCAGTTGAGCCTCATGGGACGTGATGGCATCCACCAAGAGGGATCTAGTCCGGGTGTCGTGAGCACGGCGAGCAGCTTCACGCCGGCTGTATGGGAATTACATCCCAAGAATACACCGCCGAGTTGTTTGGCGGACCAGATCCTTCAAGGGTTTGTGGATGCCATCAGGACCGAAGGTGTCTTGATGATTCCCCCGTCCCCCGGCGAGAGGGCAGCAAGGTTTCCTCTGCGACCGAACCTTTGTAGTTTGCTTGACGAGAGTCACCGGTCGGATGACGACATTAGCAATGTTGTCGCCGATGTCCTAAGAACCTACCGCGAGATTGAAGGACTGCCCAAGCAGGTCGCCGTGTTTTACATCATGGCCACGCTTCTAAAGGTCCGAGTCAAACACGCCCACACAAGCACGTCGACTAACTCCAGCAGTGGATGGTTCTTCTGGATAAACAAAGCTGGGATCTTATGCCAGAATGGCTTCGACCCGTGCCCAGCCAATTGACAACACCACACTCGGCCTGGATTGACCGCATACCCTGGTAGTGGCCTGAACGTCATATCCCAAGATTTCTACTGACCGTAGCGCAGGCCTCGGGCTCGAGATTATCTCATATGCCATCCGGAGATCACACTCGACGACTTTGCAGCTACATATAGCTCCGGCTTTGAGCTCAACTGGCCGTATGAGCCATCGTCTGTCCTCCTCGCCGCATCTGTCAACGGGAATGGCACAGCCGAAATTGTCATCAATCCAGTCTACGAAGAGCACATGCGACAGATAAGGAACTGGACAGTCGGCGAGGCCTTTCGCCATAAATTTCCAGACATGTCACGGCTGATTGACCTAGACTCAGGCCAGGACTGCGGAAGCATTTCGGGTCAGGGTCTCGTGAATCATTCACCGCAATGAATCACCCTCAATTTGAACTGTGTCAAACACCAAGTTCCCTCATTTGATACTGAATCATCGAATGTGGGGAAGAATCCGCGGATCTGGAGTGCTCGGAGATCGGTAACCGGGCCAAATTTTGAAGGCCATAGGCCACGGCATCGGCTACTCGCCTTGATGTCTCAGTTATGGGACCTGGTACGCCGCCCGGGGATTCCTACGCCAGGGAGAGGCACATCGCCCTGAACCTATCTGGAAGTACCGCTGCAGTTTCACGATACGACAATGCAGTCCCAAGAAGCCTCAGGTCGCCGGCCTATCCGGATCGGAGGAGCATCCGGGGGCTTCACAGACCGTGTCGCTGCAATCAGCCGTTTGGCCAGAGATACCTCCATCGATGCAATCGTGGGCGACTGGCTGTCCGAAAATGTCATGACTGGATATGGAGCAGGCAAGGCTCGGCAGGATCTCTCCATTGCAGATCTCCCAATGGAGGAGCGTCAGAAGACAGCAATGTACGCGAGCACATTTCTCCAATGCTTCGAACCAGCAATCCCGTCCCTGGTACGGAATGGAGCCAAGCTTGCTGTCAACGCTGGAGCGAGTGATACAGAGCTCCTTGCAAAAGTCGTTGATGACATGGTCAAGAAAGTGGGATATAGTCTCAACGTGGCCTGGGTTGAGGGAGATGATGTGACGGAGCCCTTCAAAAGAATGGTCTCGGATGGGCACGTCTTCAAGAGTCTGACAGACGGGAAGACACTTAGTGAATGGGGTCATGACCCTATCTGTGCACAAGCATATCTAGGAAGCTTAGGAATCGCAGAGGCCTTGCGCAATGGAGCAGACATTGTCATATGCGGCAGGTGGGTGACCGAGGTCTTCATAACCATGTTCCAGGTGACTGATAAATGAGAGCTACAGAGTATCCGATGCCGCTCCAACAATAGGCCTCGCCGCCTGGTGGCACAATTGGAAAGCCGATGACTATGATGAGCTAGCTGGAGCACTCATGGCTGGCCACTTGATTGAGTGCTCGGCGTTTGTGACGGGAGGGTATTACAGCCGCTTCAAAGACTTGATGAAGGCAAACAAGCACCTAGGCCTAGGCTTTCCAATCGCAGAAGTGTTGAGCAACGGCGAATGCACCATCTCCAAGGAGCTGCAGACAAACGGTGTAGTCAACATCGAGACTGTGACCTCGCAGCTGGTCTATGAGATCTCTGGCCCTCTATACTTCAACTCGGATGTTGTCGCGGATCTCCGCAATGTCAGAATGAAACAACTCGGCGAAGACGCTGTCCATGTATCCGGCGTGAAAGGGCTCCCTCCGCCTCCAACCACGAGAGTCGGCGTAACTGCACATGGAGGATATCAAGCCGAATGGCACTTTTACCTAGTTGGCTTGGACATCGAAGAGAAATGTCAGTGGATGGAGGAACAGGCGCGACACGCCATTGGGGATGAACTCGTTCAGCAATTCACAATGCTCAAGTTCCATGTTCATGGCACAAGCCCGCCGAACCCAGTCAACCAAGAGATTGCTACAGTGGATTTCAGAATATTTGCACAGGGACCAAAGGCAGAGTTGTTCGACGGTACCAAGCCTGATGGCTTTGCGAGAAAGTTGTACGAGACAGTCTTGCAGTCTTGTCCCGTAAGTTAACTGTTGCTTGACGAGACATACAACTGACTTGGCAGGGTGTCTCCCGTCCGAATGACCTGCGCCAGTCTGCGCCAAAGAGCTACTACGAGTACTTTGTCAGTCTGATCCCGCAGAGCGCGTGCAATCACCGTGTTCATCTGCTCTTTGGGGATAAGAGTACGATTCCGATTCCAGCGCCGCCCGTAACGAGAGAATATGGACCTCAAGAATCCTACGATACAGATAGCCCTCGCCCTCTGGGCTCTTTCGGACCGACCGTTGAAGTTCCCTTGGGCTGGATCGCGCTCTCGCGATCGGGCGACAAGGCATCCGATGCCAACGTCGGACTCTTCGTCTCTGACGACGAGCAATGGGAGTGGCTTCGGGCCTTTCTCTCAATTGGCAGGATGAAGGAGCTGCTGGGGGCTCATGAATACAGTGGAGGGAGAATAGACAGATTCGAGATACCTAATCTTCGGGTCGTGCACTTTCTACTCAAGAATCATCTGGATCGAGGGTACAATTCTGGGAGCAAGCTCGATACTTTGGCTAAGAACCTGGGGGAATATTTGAGGGCTAAATATGTCCCAATGCCGGTCAAGTTTATCGAGAATGGGCATTTGTAGACAATTCATTGAATCAATCCATCCATCATTCAGTACCAAAGGCCATGGTTGCCGGGCTGTGACTAACGCGTCCCCTTCGTGAGGCCTCACTTGGCCAAGGGTAGGCTTGTCGCAACGCAGTACCAATGCACGAGACCAACCCCAGGGCCCCCCCAGAGGTTAGACAGCAAGATTTGCCGAATTCCCGTGCATCAAGACGACGAGATCGGCTCGAAGTAGGTGGCCTCTCTGCGGGGATCACAGCCCGGAAATCGTCAACCGTCGTCACACACGGCTTAAGTACGAGCGGCGAATGCAAGCGGGAGGCCAAGCAAGCCAGTCCATACCATACTTTGCCAAGTAATCCGGTCATCACTCCAAAATCCACGATACGCTTTAGGTTAGATCATCATGTCCAGCACTCAACTTTCAGGCAGAGTTATTGCCGTCACTGGAGCAGCCTCTGGTATTGGCCTAGCGACCGCAAAGCTACTAGCGAGCAGAGGAGCCAAGCTTTCCATCGCGGACGTTTCCAAAGAAGGTCTCGAAGCTGCCCAAGAAGGCATCCGGTCTCAATACAATGCTGAAGTTATTTCCTATCCCCTTGACGTGCGAAAATACGACCAAGTCGAGGGTTGGATCAACAAGACAGTCGAGCACTTTGGTCGCCTTGATGGCGCCGCCAATTTGGCCGGTGTCTCGCCAAAGAGTATCGGCGGAGAGAAAGCATTGCTCCAGAACCAAGACTTTGAAGAGTGGGAATTTCTGTTTGGGGTCAACACAACTGGTCTGATGCATTGCCTGAAGGCCCAGTTGCAAAAGATCACCGACAAGGGCAGCATTGTCAACGCGGCCTCCATCGCCGCGTTAATGGGCAGGGAAAGAAACGGCGCCTATTCTGCCTCGAAGCACGCAGTTCTCGGTTTGACCAGATCTGCGGCCAAGGACGTTGGCCGACGCGGTGTCCGTGTAAACGCAATCTGCCCGTAAGTTGGACTCTCTCGTAAGATGGCAGTTGCTAAGACTTTTACAGTGGTCGGATCGAGACGCCGATGCTCAAAGCTGCCGCTGAAGCAGCAGAAGCAGCAGGGACCGGGGGTGTTTTTGAGAAGGAGACAAACAATGACATCGCACTTAAGAGGAATGGACAGCCAGAGGAGGTGGCTACTTTGATTGCATTTTTACTGAGTGACGATGCGAGTTACATGACAGGCACTTCTATCAGTGTCGACGGTGGATGGTATTGTTAGGACTAGACTACTAGGTCATAGAATGCAATTTTACACATATCTATTTAGATCATCCGAATTGTCTTTGTCGCGTGATGAAAACAGCCAGAGCTCGCTCTCATCGCAGGCAGGGAAACCTGCTTCGTATGCGAGAGAGCACACGGTGCGAATCGGGGTATGAAGCCAAATTAGAATCATTGTAATTAGGGCTACCTCTGTCATCAGGTCCCTATTTCCAAGTTTGTTTAGGCACGTTCGCCATATCAGCCTACACCGTTACCTCCTCGTGTGTCTTTTTGGCCACCTTTCCATCGTGCATCCGTCTCTCAACCTTGTTCGTCAAGTGCTTCTTGGCATCCTTCGAAAACAGACATCCAACAATGGCAATCCCTCCAAATCCCAAACTAGCAAGATACACGGTCTTGAAGGCTTGCGCATAAGCTGTGGGCAACACTCCTGCCACTGCCGACTGAACCCCGTCGGAGTAACTAGACAAATCGCCAGCAGAGATCGCAGCAAGGAGATCAGACACCCTTCCCGACGGAAGCCCAGCCTCTTCAGCTGCTGGAATAACATTGCTTGGAATAGTAGTCGAAAGGCGGTTGCTCAGGATGGTCGTGTAAACAGCCACGGCAATGGAGCCGCCGGCGGAGCGGATCGAGGCCAGCAATCCGGAAGCAAGTCCGATATCTTGTGCCGAACAAAACAGCGGAGCCAAAGCCAAAGATGCCAGTTCGATGAAGCCGACGAAAAAAGGTCCCAGAATTGTCAAGGCGATTCCGGTGTTCTTGTCCGACGGAGTGAGTGATGCCAGCGCAGCCACGAATCCAACCATGCCGAAAGTCGAAAAGATCAGCCAGTAGCGAACATTACCGCCCCATCGAACAATAACACCAGCACATACTTGTCCAAGAGCTGTCGACGAAGCCACCGTGCAGGATAGCCATCCACCATAGGTGACATCCTTGGTGAACAGAGCCTGGACCTGCTGAGGCCAGAGCAAGACGGCACTGTAGTAGAACATGCTGGCAACGGTAGCCATGGTGACCAGCGAGATGAAACCCCTGTTTGCAAAGAACTTGACAGGAATAGCCGGATACTTGAGGTTCATGAATCCCTCCCAGAGGAAGAGGGCAATCAAGAGCGCTGCTCCGATTATGAGTGACGAGATGGTTGCTGCGGACTTCCAGGGATACATGTTTCCGCCCCAAGAAACTCCCATGAGAAATATGGTAAGCCCCGCAGTCCAGAGGAAAATACCGAGGTAGTCGAGATCCTTGAGCATCTGGCGCTTCGTCTTTCTCTCGTGAAGGAGCTCGAAGGTTGGCGGGTGGTAAAAGAAGAAGAGCAGAATAATAGCAAGGCCAACGTCGATGATGTTGATATAGAAGCACCAACGCCAACCCAAAGATGAGTTTTCAATGAATTTTCGAGCTGGTTAAAGTCAGCCACTGGTCTTGAGATTTGATATTCTCACTCACCAATGATGGGACCAAAGGTAGCGATAGGAGCATTCGTCAAGAACACAAACGAAAGCACCATAGGACGATACTTGTTCGGCACAAGCTCCCCAATAGCAACATTGAAGCTCAGCTGCACTGTCTCGCCCAAACCATAAACAGCAGCTCCAACAATAAGAGTATTGACATTCTGGGCGACAGCGCAGACAATGATTCCCAGCAACGCCACAATATTGCCGCCGATGAAAAACCAGCGTCGTCCAAACAGATCGGAGAGTCGTCCGAGGATGGTATACGTAAAGGAGAGCGAAAGGGTTCTCGCAATGTTGACCCATGAGATGTATTTGCTCGGACCAATATCCGCGTTGATGTAGGTGAGGACGTTTGTAGGGAGAATCAAAAAGATGTAGGCGCTGATGGCGGAGAAACAGAAGCCCTATCATAGATGAGCTATCGTGTGGTTATGTGAGAGAATGTAGACATACCGCAAGACACGCGAGAAAACGAATCGAGTAGAAATATCCAGGTGGCAAATCGTCCCCTAAGGCAGCTGAGTTGATGGACGAGGCATCGGTATCATGCCTCGCGCGTTCCTTTTCCTCCTCGACGTTGTCATGATGCTCCGCTGTGCTTTCGATCTTGTTCACATCCATGATGGATGATTACAGGACTTGTAATCTGGGACTGGAATAACGTTTGGGACGGAAGAAACGAGATGAAGGTCGGGACTTATGGTTTGATTCCCAATGGAGGTTTATGTGGTGCGACTCGACCCTGCACGTCGGGATGATCAGCGCCTTATAGCTGCCTAAGTATCATCAACAGAACATGGGCTGTGAACTGATATCTCGGACCTTGCGGAAGTCGTACAATACCTATTCAAACATCCCTTGTTATTCACATCCCTTACCATGACATTGTGGCGTTCTGTAAGGGATGTGAGCTCCCAACAAGGACCAGCGTTCCAGGCCCCAGCTGCGGTCACCCATACCCCAGATTTCCCCGGAAAACTGCTCCCTTCAGCATTGCGGGGAAGAGGCTGTGCGTTGTAGAATCCAGGGCAGGTGCAGCTAACCCATCCCATTTAGCCGATGAATCATTAGTGATATCTCGTTTGGTCAAGGCCAGGAGAGGGCTCTGTTTGGCGTTGCCACTGAATCACAGAAGCATACTCGAGCCCGTACTAGTACTGAATCACAGGCAGTGGTTTCTCCAACTTGTCGTCGCGTATGGGCTGTTGAGGACAGGGAATAGTCGCCTTGATAGTGAGTAGACATATGAGCTGATAGCATTCACTCATGTCTCAAGTCCAAGTGAGGATCAAGCTTCACATCCATTCCCCCGAATTCTCATAACAAGGAACAAAACTAGATCCTAGGACCTATCACTAAAAGCGTATACTCGGCAGACATATCGTGATTTGTCCCTATTGAGCAAATAGCACAAGGGGAAAAGAAAAACTCAGACCAATAATCAGCTCTACTTGCTTCCAACTATCTTGAGTTCTCACAGACGACTCCCTCTCCACCGCGGCTCCCTTTTCTCCGCAAACGCCTTCAAACCCTCCAAGATATTCTCCCCCTTCTGCAGCTCAGCAAACTCCTTCTCCAAAGTCCATTCAACCGCCCTCTCCACCGCCGCCGTCTCCCATCCCTGCCTGATCCCCGCCCTAGTACAGATAATAGCATCCGGGCTGTTCTTCGCAATCATTTCTGCAAACTTGATAGCTTCCGTCACCACCTCATCCTTGGGGACCACCTTGTTGACGATCCCCCACTGATACATCTCCTGTGCCGTGACGTTTCTCCCCGTGAGTGCAAACTCGGATGCTCGTTGCAGGCCAATTGTGCGAATCAGTCGGGGTAAAGCTCCGCCGATGGCTGCGATGCCTCGGCGGACTTCGGGGAGCCCAAAGTAGGCGTCTTCTGCTGCAACTACAAGGTCGCAGTTGACGACAAACTCGCAGCCGCCCCCCATTGCCAGGCCATTCACGGCCGCAATCACGGGTTTCTTGCCCAGACGTCTGCTGAGTGGCTCGAATGCGGGCGCATTTCCCATGCGCTTGCTCGGGTCTGCGTCGCTCGCCATGGAATTATTCCACTCCTTCAAGTCTGCACCAGCTGAGAAAGCCCTCCCGGTTCCTGTGATGATGGCAACAGATAATAGAGGCTCTGCGTCGAACCATTTCCATACCGAGTCCATCTCCCATTGTGCGGCAGTGGACATGGCATTAAGATCCTTGGGTCTGTCCATGCGGACGAGAAGCACCCGAGGTGCGGGAAAAGTCAACTTGAGAAAAGTTGGGGTTGGCGGAGGAGGCGTTTCTGTGGGAAAAGAAGTCGTTGCCATTGTGGCTGGTGTAATTTGCAGGTTGGTGGTCTCCAATTCAACGTTCGTGTGCGAGCGCGTACAGGTGACCTAGTTGAACAATGAGAACGTTTAAGATGAGTTTCTCGAAGACGCTGAGCATCGGGGAGCATAAAATGACACAAACACCTATCAATTACAGGATTGGGGAAGAAGCCACCTCTAGATCGTGGCGTCGTATGTTGACTACCTAACTCAGAGCCCCGGCTTGGAGGAGCAAGCTACCTCGGGCTGAAGTCTCACCACCAACGACTAAAATGCGGTCTCGAGAAAGAATGGATCTCGCGTCTCGGTGCCTGCAAGCCGAGTCTAGGGTTGTGTGGAAACGCGGGGAAGTGGACAAGGATCATGGTGTGCTAATGATTCATCATGGAGGGCTACCCAAAGAGTCAAATGATCAGCAACGAGGAGGGCCCTCTCCGCGGGGAAGGAAAAGGAGCTCGCTTCCGAATTGCCAGGGTAGTTCAGCTTTGCTGCCGTTGGATATCCAGGGCCAGGGCCGCCCGTCACGAGCAGCCGAGGTGAAGATTGATGCAAGGGAGGAGACACGGAAGCTGTTTCAACCTCGACGGCGATAACCTCCAACGATGTGATTACCTACGGCCTCGTCACCGCTCTCTCTTCCCTTTAGTCAACCCTCGAAGCCTAACAGTCCACCTCTGCAATGGCCACACCTCGAACGACAAACCCCGTCCCCTCGTGGATCTCAAATCCCTACCCCCAGGTGTCACACAGCATCATCAGCTTCCCCCGCAAGCACATCCTGCAAGTGACCATCAACCGCCCAGAGTCCCGCAACTGTCTGCCGGTAGAAGCGACGATTGAGCTCGGCGCGCTCTGGAAATGGTACGACGCCGAGCCAGAGCTCCGATGCGCCGTCTTCACCGGCGCCGGCGACCAGGCGTTTTGCGCGGGCATGGACTTGAAGCAGCGACTAGACATTATCAAGACCAACGATGTCGCGCATGAGTATCCCACGGGCGGGTTCGGCGGGATGACGAATCGGACGGGGAGGAAGCCTATCATTATCGCCTGCAACGGCCATGCGCATGGTAAGAATCGCGCGGCCGATGAGTATTGGATGTGAAGCTGACGGTTATTCAGGCGGTGGCTTCGAGATTGTGCTCAACGCCGATGTCATCTTTGCCTCACCCAACGCGACGTTCCGTCTTCCAGAAGTCCTCCGTGGTGTTTCCGCCCTCGCCGGAGCTCTACCCCGAGCAATGCTGCTGTTTGGCAATCATCGCTGCATGGACCTCATTCTCACCGCTCGAACGTTGAGCGCCGAGGAGGCGGTACAATGGGGTCTTGTCAAGGAGATTGTGCCCCAGGACAAACTATTAGAGAGGACATTAGACTACGCCAGCGAGATTGCAAGTCTGAGTCCTGACAGCGTCATCATCTCAAGGCTAGCTGCGAGGGAGGCCTGGGAGACGGGTGTCAGCAGGGCGACCATGAGAGGCCAAGAGCTTTGGGCTGAGGCCATGCTGCGAAGCAAGAATGCGAGCGAGGGCTTGGCTGCGTATAGAGAGAAGCGAGATCCCAAGTGGTTTCCTTCGCATATCTAGACTTTTTATTGTATTATATTTAGAGATTATCCCACCAAACATAGACGTCATGACTTGGACTGTGTTCGTTGAAGCCAGGCTATGCACGACAAGCCCACATGCTGCTACTGTCTTCGACTTTGTGTGCCTATTGAACTGATCGATTTCATACATTTCCAACTATAGCTTGCTACCTTGCTGGGATATTCTAGCATATCCATTCGACAGAGCCACGCGCCCATCACCCTTGACGATAGTCTCAAACAACACATCGTCTACCCCATCATTCGACCCGACAATCCACATCCTAGTCTCGAGTTCATCTCCTGGATACACGACACTCTTGAACCTAGCGCCAAACTTCTTGAGTCGACTGGGATCCGAGCCGCCGAGTTCCCTCAACACCTGCACAGCCGTCATGTTCCAAGTCCCCAAGCCATGCAGAATAGCTCCCTTGAAGCCGGCACGCTTGCCAAAAGCCTCGTCGCCATGCATGGGGTTGTAGTCGCCGCATAAACGGTACAGAAGGGCTGCTTCAGGTGTTGTTTTAAGGGCGGAAACAGCATCAGGCGCTCGGTCAGGGATCTTGGGGACTGGCTTGGATGGTCCTCGGGGGCCTCCATAGCCGCCTTGGCCGATGCCAAATGCTGTAGAGTTCATTCTGACGTAGACTGTGCCTGTCTTGACATCGACAAGTTCTTGTTCGGCTTCAAGAATCATGGCACCACCTGGGGCGAGTCAGCTTGTACGGACAAGGACAATGGAAGCTCCCATAGAGAGCCTACCTTTATCGTAAACACCAATGACCTTTCTGTGGATCTCAAGGTCCAGTCCTTCGGAGCTCACGGGTAAAGGCCTGAGAACCTCAATGCCTCTTTCTCCGTCAACTGATCGCTGGGCATCAAAAGGCGGGACTCCAGGCACTTCAGCAGAAATCATGCGAGAGAGAAAGTCAAAGACATCCTGAGACGTCTGCTTGAAAGCAAGATTGATGGGGAAGGTCGGGAAAGCGGCGAACTTTGGATGGAGCTCGTAAAGAAAGTGTCGCTCATTTGCTTTGACGCCAATTGCATTTGCCTAATGATTGTCAACTGCCTGTGGAATGTTGAGAAGGAAATGAGACTCACGAATAGCAACACATCTCGTCGATTGTATGAACACTTTAGTGGAGGATACTTGTAGCCGGCCGCCTTGCGAAAGTCGACGTTGTCGTATCGACCAGAGGCATTCTTTACTGGTTTATCACTTGCACTCATTTTCGACGAGCCCAATGAAGAAGATGATAATAAATTCCCAACTTATTCCACCGCTGGTAAAGGAGAGCTGGAGACTTGAGCGTAGTGGAACTCCCACTAAAACCTCCGCTCTGAGGCGCTATAAAGAAGGGTTTGACCCCGCTGGAGGCCAATGGCTGCCGAGGTGTTTTGCCGCGGCTCGGTTCAACATTGGACAGGCGAGCTGAACAACCCTGCGATAACTCGATTGCGCCTGGGTACGACCAAAGGGAAGGTTTAATGGTGTAGGATCCATGGTCCCAATCAAGAAATGGATCTGTTTTGATCTACAATTCACTGATGCCAACTATCTGTGTCCTCTACAGCTCACCCTAAAGCTTCACTCGCGAGTTGCGTGCCCGCTGCTGCGCTTCACCTCTCCGTCGCTGCTCAACTTCAACCAAATCAACAGGAAGATCCACGACTCTAGCTCTCAAAAACTCAGAAATGCTCTTTCCGAAGCCATCGAGCACACTACTACTGCTCACCCCATCCTGCAGAATCCCCTTGATCACAAAATGCACGGCGTGAAGGTGCGGAAACTCGCATCTCTCGATCGAGTAGCTATCGTCCCAATCATCTGCCAGCAGGTCTTTCAATCTCGCCTCAGTGAGAAATCCTTGCGCGAATGCGTAAGCTGCTGGATCGCGGACCCAGAAGCCGACGTTTGCGTTCCCGCCCTTGTCGCCTGAGCGGGCAAAGAAGAGGTCGCCGAGAGGGCGTCTCACGGTCTTCTCAATCGCGGCCGACTTTTCCGCTTGGGTAGCAAGCATTGGCTGCTGGACTGGGGGAGCCTTTCTTCCGCTGCCTGGCTTGAGTGAGGGAACTGAGTGCGCCTCTCCGCTCACAAAGTGAACCTTGAGCTCAGGCAAGATGTCCTGCTCAATCAAAGCAGGAAAGTATTTGACGTATGGCTTGGGCTCCATCGTCCGCCAGTCCATGCCCAGATGCAAACCACAGTATCCCTGCATGCCATTGTAGAATATTGCCCGTCTGAACTGAGTAAAGGCCTCCTTCTTTGGACTCTGAGCAAACATTCTTATCTGGACAGTACAATCCTTCTGAGACCGAGGGTTGGCGGCTGCAGATCCATGCTTTTCAATGCTGAAAGTTGTAAAGTCCTCGAGGTTCACCTGCTGAAGGACCTGGCTCTTCATCAAGTTGAACTTGAAATCGGTGTCGACTCCTGCGGCATATGCAGACAGCTCGGCCTGGAAGCCGCCCAGGGCACAAATAGCCACCTTTGCAGTCGAAGGGGGAGCAAGTCCTGCAATGCCCGAGAGCTGGACTCGGTCCTTGCCAACTTGCTCCAGTCGAGCCCCGTCAATCCTCGCAATAACATCAGGATTGAGATATTCGGGTCCTTGGATCTCATAGAGTAGTTGTCCTTTGCAAGTGTCCACCGTCACGGCGCCATTGCTCCCTTCAGGCTTGGTGATAACTGACGTGCCATCTCCAGCAATCTCTGCAATGGGATACCCAACGTGGTGCAGCTGGGCAATCTCTTGAGCACCGCAGTAGTTCCCTCCTGTGATGTAGGCTCCGCATTCAATGAGATGACCAGCCATGAGACTGCCGGCGAGTTTATCATACTCGTCGGCGCTCCAGCCATGCCACCAAGATGCCAATCCCATAACTGGGGAGGCGTCGCAACAACGCCCGCAAATGACAATATCAGCACCCTCCTCGAGGGCCTTTATAATGCCACGTTGTCCGGTGTACACGTTGGCAGCCAACACGTCCTTGTCTCCAGTGTCGAATGTGCGGCCGGCTTGATCGAGGTGCCGCGGCCTGCCGAGGCGGTTATTCTTGATATGCTCAGTGACATTGTCGCCTTCGACCCAGGCAATCTTCAAATGACGAATTCCAAGACTCAAGAAGTATGAATGGACTTTCTCAGCTAGACCTTTCGGATTAAGGGCTCCGCCGTCGTGGACAACTTTGACGCGATGATTTGCAACTGCTCTCGCGCCATCGCCGTTGTTCCAAGCCAATTGTTCGAGAAAGTTTGGTTCATATCCAAGTTCCGGTTGTGTTTGGAGCTCAATTGCCTTCCAGGCTATGTTGAACTCGGCAAGGTAGTCTGCTGTGATGGCGTCGACTGCGCCTGAAGTGGCAAGTCGGTATACTTGATCGATGCCATCACCAATCGCGCCTGATGCATTCCCAATTCGAATTGGACGTCTACCTTTACTCGTTTCCGTATTCGGCGACATGTTCTTTGGTGAAGATGTCCGTACGAACTTCTGGGGTTTGGCTCGAGTTGTGATGGCAGCTTCGCGGGACCAGGTCACAGCCAAATGATTAGCAGGGCGGTGACAATAATAGGACTCCGTAGTTTACGATCAATTAAAGCGATAAAATTTGATCACAAGAGACTTCCCTGGATTGAACGACACTTGCTTGTTGTCCTGTAACCCAGCGTCCTCTCTACTACGCGTATGCTCGCATCGGCTCTCACACAGTAACTGGCCTTACAGCTAGCCCCGGGATCTCCATCCTCCCGGCTCAAATTTCCATTTCGCGTCTTGTCTTCCCGCCCCCCCATTGAAATGGGCCCCCATCTACATTGAACCCGGCTGAGATTCAGAGAACTAATGAATCATCATCACCACCCAAAAATGCCGTGGCTATGCAACCCCATCTCTTACGCATCTAAGCTAATGCAGCCGATCTCTTCCCGTTCCCCAGAAGTAACCGATGCGACCAGGGTGGCGGAAGACATCTCCCTGGCTTTCGGCAAAGCCGTTGAGGTGATGGGTGGTGGCCACGATGACGGCGCTGTGACTTGAAGCATTACAGCTCCGTTGCAAGATGCATGCCAATGACACTTTGCAGAGTACCTGCCTCACCACGGTCTACTCAATGTCGAAAATGACAGTTTACAACCTCGATCGAAAGATCGATATCCCCAAAGACCAAAACCTCACTCAACTTCTACACTCTTCGGCTTACAATATCCCCGAATCCCACATTATCGCTTCCGATAGTCTTACTAACCGGAGTATTACTCTCGGAGAATTGAGAGATCGAGCTGGTCGTATCGCCAAGGGCTTCGTTCAAAAACTCAACCAGCCAAGCCAAGCAAGATGGGCCATTATCCTGCCGAACAGCGTTGAATTTCTGGAACTGTTTCACTCGATTCTGTGGACTGGAGGCACAGTTTGCCCTATAAACTACGCTTTAAAGCCAACAGAGATCGGCCATGGCATCGCTGTATGTCGACCAAGTTTTATCATCGCCTATGGGAAAATTCTGCCAGCCATTCAAGAAGCAATACAAGTTGCAACCACCGAGTTGAAGAAAGAAGGCATCCAATGGGACCCTCCGACGGTTCTGACAGTCATCACGAAATCTGGCTCCAATTTACACGTCCCGGATGACTTCTTGGCCTCGGAAAGACTACCGATACCCAGCTACTCAGACACTTCGAAGCGACTAGCCTCAATCCATCTATCCTCCGGAACAACCGGCAAACCCAAAGGCGTCTGCCTTACTCATTACAACTTTGTGGCCAATGTCCACCAGCTCATTGCCCACGATGCCTCGCAATTCCATCCAGCATCCAGAACCGTTGCCTTTACGCCGTGGGCTCACATCGCCATGACCACCATGCCCATGTTTCTAGGTCCCTTTACAGGAATGTTCCATCACGCGATGCCATCATACAACTTGGAAACATTTGCGCAATTGGTTGGATCAAGCCAAGCCACGTCGTTTCAAGGTGTCCCGTCAGTTGTCCTATCTCTAGCCAAATCCGACGTGACAGAGCGTTACGACTTTTCCCGTGCGGCAATTCTCAACGTTGGGGGTGCACCTCTCAAGAAGAACGATCTTGAAAAGCTCATGTCTCGCGCTCCATGGAAGCTGATCCAGGCCTATGGAATGACAGAGGCTGCCGGATATGTTGCGTACCAGCACTCTAACGAAACGCTTCCCGAAGGTTCTACGGGGCGGCTTCTACCCGGCATAGAAGCACGTCTGGTTATAGAGGGTAAAAGCAAGGATGCGCCCCTCGGAGGGCCTGGTGAACTATGGCTTCGAGGTCCAAACATCACCAGTGGGTATGCCTTCAATGACGAAGCCAATAAGAGGGGCTTTCCTGAGGAAGGCTGGTACAACACGGGCGACGTGTGCACCATTGACAAGGAGGGCAGGCTGTCAATAGTCGGCCGAACTAAAGACCTGATCAAATACAAAGGGTTCCAGGTGTCCCCCTCGGAGCTTGAGTCTTACATTAACTCGCACCCAGATGTGGCTGAAGGTGGAGTCGGAGCTTTGTGGGACGAGAGTCAACTGACCGAGCTGCCGACTGCGTGGGTGGTTCTCAAACCACATCTAGCTCAGAAGAGCGAGAAACACAGGAGGGCTGTTCTAAAAGGCGTGCAGAAGTGGATAGATGATCAAGTGAGTGGCTACAAGAAGCTCCGGGGTGGCGCGTGGGAGGTAGACAAACTTCCGAGAAACGCAACGGGGAAAATACTGAGAAAGGAGATGACAGTTATGAGAGGTGGTCTCTGTTCTTTAGACAAGAAGTTTCCTTCAAAGCTGTGAAGACGCCTGTAGAAGAATACCATGTCTAATCACGACTTTAGGGTGGCATTGGCACGAAGCAAGGTGACAGCTTGCAAGAACCGTAGTGAAAGTAGGTTTATCAGGTTCGTGAAATACATACCTCGCCCTTTTCAATATCAAGTACGACGAGATGACCCGCTTAGAGAGAGGA
>JABFFE010000990.1:0-60723 GCA_013623625.1 Fusarium setosum | reverse complement strand
TTTGTTACGTAGCCTGGCGCTTGTTGGCACCCCGTGCTCGCCGTGGTCGCACCTTGCGTCCCTTGCGGTAACCCGGTTGTCTCCCGATCGTCTGGTTTCCTCGCTCCCTCCGCTGCCATCGTTCCCTCCACTCGCACCTGCCGTCCCTCCTCTTGCCTGTTATTGACGTCGTTGTTGTTTAAGTCCACGCCTCTGTTGTACAGCACACCATCACCTCTCTTGCTCTTGTCCTGTCTCTCCCGTCTTCTTCATCTCCACATCCACCTCCACCCTTGGTTTTTGACCCTGTCACGTCTGGCTTCTCCTCATTCACCCAAGCACGTAAAAAAGACAAGGGGAAGAAAAAAAAATTCCCATCAGAGGGTCTCTCTTTAAAGCAAGCTCGGCCCCCGCCCCATCCCCCATTCTGGTTGCTTTGGTTTTCTTTCGGGTTGTTTCCCGCAAATCACAAGTGACGACACACAGCCATCTCCCAGCGCTGCCATCTCGACCACCACGCTCGCTCATCAACGTCGCCTATCTCATTCTTATCGCAATCACCCACGGCGATAAACGCATCATCAACATACCTGCTTGCATCCGTGGTCGCAGGATCAACTTGTAAACTATTTTCCCCTCCTCCTGCGAAGATCCCCAAACCCAAATCAGAACAAAGCAGCCAACCAGCCAGCAGATCTGCCGCCCTCGACTGAACCTTAACGCTTCTCCGACGCCGTGCAGACGCCCTCCGCGCCCACTCTCCCTCGCTCCTTCACCTCCGCCTTCACTTGGGGTCTGGACCGTTTATTACACTTTGGATTCCCCAGGTCCGCATTCCTGAGGTCTAGAGTTGTCTCTCGTCCAAGACAGTCGAGAGAACCAGACATTCGGCTATCCCCCCGATAAACTCACGGCCGGCTGCACGCCACAAACTCTCGTCGTCTCCGTCCAACTTTGCCCCCTCGTTCCTCTCTGTCGCTCGTCTATGCCAAGCCCTTTGGCATAACCCACCATCCGCGATCCGTCTACGACCTCTCCGCGGACCGTCGTCTCCATTCGCCGGCTCACGGATTCCACGACCCTCGCATTCCAGTCGCTTGGGACGTCGTAGCAACCTCGACACCTCAACCTCGACGGGCTCGACCCAACCTCGCGCCATCTCCGCTTTGGGACTGATAACTCTCTTAACGTCACGCCGGCCACCTCCTAGGCACCTTGTTTGCTGTCTGGTCTGATCCCCAATTCCGCTGCCAGTCCTATACGTTGGGACATTTCGATCCTTTGTTCCGCGATTCGTCCCTGGACCCTCATTCTTGGTACCTTCTAAACCCAATTTCGCTGTCTTGCCTGCCACCGGGTCCCCTGTGGTACGGATTGACGCCTCGGCAAGCCATCGTCCTACACATATCTGTCGTCACCATTGCGGCCGTCCCTCCAGTCTCCACACTCTTCTTGATCCCCATCGAGAAGCTGACTGGATCTTCCTGGCTGCCCTGATCTTATCGTCCCCTGAGGCAGCCCTACTTCTAGACTCGGCGCCTCTTCCTGTCTCCATCATATGAACCTCTGCGCCAGTCTAACTGCGTCAGACATCCACTATCCGCCTCGGCCGACACCTCTTACTCCACTGGATCTCCTCCTCCATATTACTACCCCGTCCCCTCCCACATCAACGCTTCAGGACTTCGATTCGTTTCCTGCTTGACCTATTCACCATTCTGCTATACGGCTTGGGACGCACCGGAGCGCCCCAACCCTAGAAAGATGGGCTTGCCGCGTTCTCGGAGGCAATCTCCAGAGTGCCTTAGCCCCAGTCTACCGCCGCCATCCCCTCAACCCTCGTCCGCCTTTGAGGACTTCGTCGATGTCGACTCCCCTCCCTCGAGGCCCATCAGCGAGGCTTTCATGTCTGGAACTTCAACACCGAACGGCGCTTTGGGTTCACGACCGCCTACTTTGACCGAAATCCTTCTCGATGTCGCCTCGCCACCATGGACCCTGACTGCCTTCATGGCTTATCTGTCCCAGAACCACTGCATGGAGAGTCTCGAATTCACCCTCGACATTCAACGATATGCCGCCTTTTACAATGAAACGATCACCGAGAACCCGAATCGCACACCGGACAGCGAGGACCGCGTTTCCTTCTTGTGGGAAAAGCTCATCCAGGTCTACATCATCCCCTGTGCTCCAAGAGAGGTCAACATTCCCGCCCGCATCCGAGATCAGCTGCTCAGCCTACCTTCCCGCCCTACCCCTCCTCATCCAGGACAGCTGGACGAGGCCGGGCGAATCCTCTACGAGCTCATGAACGACTCTTTGCTGGTTCCCTTCCTCCAGTCTGTGACTCCTATGCAGCTTGACGGACCTCATGACGAGCACATGAGAGGATCTCGCCGATCCTCCAACAGCAATAGCCGTATGGGTGCTCCGGTCCGCTCAATGAATTCGATGCATCATATTGAGCCCGACTCCCTGACCGATGATAGCGACTGCAACTCGCCTCCAGGTATGGAGCCTATGACTCCCCCCACAACCCCGCCCACATCGGAATGGGCCTTCACTACTTCTCCCGGCGGCCTTCAGCGCGCCGTTGCTGCACACAACAAGGGATGGAAGAAGATGGGAGCCAAGCTGGGATTCAACCGCAAAAGCTCGAGAACTCGCTCAACTCCCACATCCTCCCATCCCGCCCCAGAAGGGTTTCACATGCATCATGACTCTTTATGAGGGTCACAGGTCGTGTCGTTACCTGAATCGCCCAACCAAGCCAACTGCATCGATGAGGACTCGCAAGAGTCTCTTGGGTCAGGAAGCTCACACACTGGTCACCCGCTGCCTGATTCTATCCAGGCAGACGACGGTTGGAACCGCAACCCTGACCTCAGACAAGATGGTGGTTCTAGGGACGGCACGGCCGCAAGACCGGACACCGCTCGCAGTGGTGGGAAGACGTCTCTTGTGCAGAAGAATATCCGAATGAGGCGACGGTATCCCAAGACTTCGGATCCTACAGACTGCCTGTATTCTACTCACAGCGCCTCCGCTCCCCATCCTCAGGAACACAAGTCGCCAGTCACATACTACCACTCTGGCCCCCTTGTTGCGTCGATCTCTGCTACTTCCCTTGCAACAGACAGCGATCAAGACAACATGGACTTCTGCTCCACACCCTTAAGCGATGTGTCCAATTACCTACCAACACCCGCCCAGAGCAGCGAGGACATGGCTTGCCCTGCGACGACTTCGGATAGCAGGGCATTCCGCTACGCCTCCCCCATACAGGACATGTACGGATGGGACGCTGAACTCGACCGACGCCAGTTCCCTTCAAGCCGCTCTTCTGTAAGCTCTCGGGAAGATTGCGATACTATTGCTCTTAGCTATAGACGAGCCAACGGCAGCAAATCCAGCCTGCTTCAGCGCGTCTTTCGCGTTGGCTCATCTTCCTCCATGGGCAAGTACGAGACAGCGATCTGAGGCGACATCCCTCAGGACAGATTTCGTCTTGTCCTCGAAAATTATTGCTCTGTTTTTACCTTGTATTTTGTTTTTCTATTGGGTTGGATATTGGTTGCATGAACGAACATCATACAGGACATTTATAGAAGGTTATGGCGACGTATAGCAGGCGAGGCGTTGGGGTGGCATATCTGGTTTTTCTGGGTTTCCAAACAGCATCATGAGTTTCGAGTTGGTCAGGCTCTTCTATTCTTTGGCGAGACTATTTGGCTCTGCGTGTACGCACCAGGCCGCTCATCTGGGGGTTTGGATGATGATGAGACTGCATTTTCACAGAGGGTTAAACGACCAGGCGGGTGCAAAGGGATGCCCCGGGTAGCCGGTCTAACGACGATACGGCCTCTGATTTTATAGGTTGGATGGGGACAAAGAAAAGAACAGAAGAGAAGGACACTCTTGTCTAGGTAGCCACGGCATATCTTGATATCTCCCCCCTTTTTTTTGGTTAGAAGGGGATCTAGACGTAATGTCTAAATTAAAAGAAGCTGCCTTGTTCCTGTACCAACCCACCATTCCTTTCCCTGTTCGTCACATGCGTGAAGTTAAATGTTATTACTGAGAATGCCAATGAATGGACTAGCGTAGACTGGTTGATGTATAATAGACCAAGAAGTATGAATGGCGCCAAGGCGAAATATCAGTTGGACGTACTATGGAATGCTTCCGGCCATCATAGAGGGAGAGATGGAAACTTTAGATTCATGCGGGTTTCTCCTTTTTTGTCTTTTTAATCTCGCCCTTCCAATGGCATTTTATACTATCTAGTTTGGGGCCAGACGGAGAGCTTTTGATCCTGGAGGCGTCTCCCCAATCCTTCCAAGACTGATCTTTGATGCCCTCGTGGCCCGTTTTCGCGACTTGGGGATACTGAAGTTGGTCTGACTGAGTCAAGCCTAAGATTTCCTGCAGATGACACGATGCCTCCTAGGAGAATCATCCAATATTATAACTAATATCCAACTTATTTTGTTTCGGCGCGGCTGTCTTCATAACCCGTTAGGCATCCTCTTAATCCTCCTCGGTTGGCTTATCGTGACGGGAATACATTTTCCACTCCAGAGAGTTGGCAAAGTCGAGTTTCCCCTGCTCGACCTGCTTACGCGTTGCTGTGAGCATGGGTTTTGGTAGACCCATCGACTCTAGGTAGGCAACCGCTGGAGATGTTGGGTTAGCAAGCGATGTCCCTGCTGCTGGCAGAACAAAAGGGGAACGGTATGATACGTACATTCTTTCCACTCTAGATCCTGTCGCCGGCGGTCCCACTTGAGCTCTTCTGCCATGATATCCATCACCTTGGGAAGGGCTTCGAGAGCAGCCTGGGCGTTGAGGAAGGCCAGTCGTGTGCGTCGGGCGAGAACGTCAACGGCAGTTTGAGCATACTCGTGTCGAATGGCGTAACGGATCTCACCGTCAACAAAGGGGTACAGCTGCGAGATGCGCTCGCCACGGGCGGGGAACCGCTTGTCCGTGAGCTTACAGAGGGCGGCCACGGTCCAAGCACGATCGCCGTATGACTCAGTCAAATGCTTAGCTACCTCGGTCTCAACTCCGAAGTGCTGAATGAGAGGGATAAAGAGCGTGTTGCTGAAACCATGAGCACCAACCAGGCGGACCTTGTGTGTTTGGCATGTGCCGTCTAGTATTGCGCCGTCATCAATCATCTCAGTGCCGCTGACGCGAGGAGCATCGTTGACAGGCTTGGGCTTGAGGTTGAACTCGTTGATGGCAGCATCCACGCACTCCTCGGCCATTTGACGGTAAGTGGTCCACTTGCCACCAGCGCAGGTAAGCAAGCCCGAAGGGGCAACATCAATCAGGTGGTTGCGAACCAGGGATTCAGTATTTTTGGCCTTGGGATCTTTCACCAGTGGTCGGATGCCTGACCAGGCTGCCAGAACGTCACCTCGGCGCACGTTGATCTCAGGAGACAGGTAGTGGCTGACCTCGCTCAGAATCCATTCGATCGACTTCTCGTCAGGTAGAGGATTGGGTGAGATGGTGGACGGAGAATCGGTAGTACCGGCGATGGTGTTTCCTTGCCAGGGAAGGAAGAAGATGACTCGACCATCTGATGTAGAGGGATCAATCAAGCCCATCTTGCCAGGACTGAAGTAACCAGGGAGAATGACGTGAACACCGGAAGCTGGGGCAACAATTTCTTTGCACTCTTGGTCGTCCATCTTGCGGATCGAGTCGGTGAAAGGTCCAGTACAGTTGATGACGCTCTTGGCGCGAATGGTGATATCCTCCGCCCGCCGGCCGTCTTTGGCTGCGACAAGATCCTTGACCTTGGCGCCGCAGAGCCTACCCTGGTCGTCCTTCATGAGACCCGTTACCTCGGCGTGGTTGACAACGGTTGCACCATAGAGAGCAGCAGTCATGGCGATGGAGACATTCATGCGAGAATCGTTATGGGCGCCGTCGTAGTATACGAGGGCGCCGACCAAGTCTGTTTGCTTCAGCATAGGGAACGCCTCCAGGGCCTTACTGCGGGTTAGGAAGTAGGAGCTTTCGATACCCTCGCTGCCAGCGAGGAAATCGTAAAATTTGGTACCGGCCCAGTAATAAGGGGCCTTCCACCACTTGTCTAGAGGTAGCATGATGGGTAGCCAGGAGCTCAGATGGGGTGCTGTTTGTAGGAAGTACTTGCGCTCCTTGAGAGCCTCCTTGACGAGCATGTATTGATTGTAATCGAGATTCCAAACGGCCTTTTCGAGGTAACGGACCCCGCCATGAACAAGTTTGGTGCTCTTGCTACTGGTGCCGCTGCTGAAATCGTCCCGCTCGACAACCGCGACTTTGAGACCACGGGTAGCAGCGTCTAGGGCAACGCCAGCACCGGTGGCACCGCCTCCGATAATGAGCATGTCATACTCCTGGACATCGGAACGAGAGCTGTCGCGAAGCTGTCTCAACTGTTCGTCGCGCGACTTGACACGGGGGAATCGGGGAAGTGTGAAGGAGCCATCTGCGCCGAAAGTAGGGGGCGGGACGGCGGGAGACGAGTGTCCGGTGAAATCGCGAGGTCGGTAACTGTAAAGCAGGACGGCTCCAGACGTAGCAACAGCGCCGGGAAGCAGGAAGCGGCGAAAAATGCCTGATCGCGCCCCGGCGGCGGGTGACATGGCGAGCTACGAGGCCGCGCTGGGGACGAAGTCGGAGCTCAAACTGAGGTCGGAGCTGGAGGTGATGCCAGAGAGAGCGCTTGAAATTCGAGAAGCGCGTGCGCCGGGAACAAAGATCAACCAGTATTGGCCGTATTTGAGGGTTTGCGACCGTGATCGAAAGGAGCTCGTGAGAATCCTGGCAGATCGAGAAAGAAAGGGTGGGTAGGCGTCCTGTAAGGTTTTGTAGGGGACAAGACTGACGAAGTCACCAATGAATGGAAGCCAGAGAATAAAGCATTAAGACAAGAACAGTTGGAAAGAGTAAGAAGCAAAGGAGGAGGGATCCAGAGAGGAATTGAGAGGAAATAGGAGAAAGGAAGGTTAAAAAAGAAGGTAGTGAGAAGCTGAGCCGCACGAGTCGCGACTCAAGCCAATTCTTTGGCAATGCTCTGACACATGCAAGACCGGGAACGCAACTTGCGACCTGTGCCTGCTCTGCGCGGCTCGTGGATTCGGGGGGTACGTCACTGGGTCAATTGCTGTGGGGGAAGGTGGGAATTGCGTGGGAACGGCGGCTCTCGTTTGCGCTCTCCCTCAGAGGTTTTATCGCGTCCGGCCTGTGGGGTTTTCAGACGTAGCCAATTGAATTGCTCGCGTGGAATATGCTCCGTAAGAGTCTCCGTAAGAATATGGGCATTTCCCACTTGACAATGGAGTCGTTGATGCTCATCATCCATCACGAGGTCCAACACCGGCTCATGGATGGGCACAAGTGCCGCCTGAGACTGGGGCATTGGAGATTCGATCGGCTAGGACAGGGGTAGCTTTGGTACGGATGGCAGGTTGCTTCTTTTTGCCTGCTGGACTGTGCTGGCGGGCTAGTGGACCCTGCCGGTCAGCCTGGCTAAGTTTGGGGGCATTTGGAGCTTGCAATTTTGGGGGATGTCGCGGGCTTGTTGGCTATTCTTTCCATTTCTCTCCAGCTTGTCCCTGACCTGCAACGCCGCCCGCACTTGCACCCGCACCCGCACCTGCATCCGGCCTGGCTCTATTCATCCGCATGTTCTCGGGCTTACTCTTCAGCGTCTCACGGCTATGATATCCTGTTGTCCCCAAGCATTGTATGCAGTGCAGATTGGGGGCATCTCGTCGCGAGCAGATTTTCCCACCAATCAACAGCTTCAATTGAAGTACGAAAGTACCAGCTTCCCCCATTCTCTCACCTCTCGGCAACTCCCCCCAAAATCGCCAAAGCAGGCAATCACTCTCCCGCGATATCAAACCTCCGACGCCTCGCCCGCGTCGACATTATCCCGTCACCTGGTACTTTCCGAAGCCAGGGCTCTTCTAACAAAGTATCAATTGTCTGATTCATTATTCCGGTTTGCACCGCAACCAATGCCTGGCGCAAGGTATCTCTATCCTGTGTCCAATCCTCCGGCTCCCTTTCCCGTCTATTGCCGGCGAGGCGTTTCTATTCGATACCCGACCAACTAACGCCGTCGAACAAACCGCCCGTCTGTGTCGAGGTCCTCTGATGAGCACTTCGACAATAGCAAAAGGGCAAGCAATATACAAAGATGCACAAGTGTACGAATAACACACACAGGCGGGACCATGGCTCCAAATCTCAGCGGCCTTCCACCGTTTCTGCAAATAAGACGTCCACAAAGGACGCAGCATAACCGGGCAAGCCCTTGCGCGCTTCAATATCGTTCGACACCTGTGGCCCAGCCTGCACATTGGTGCCAACGTGGCCCATCGACTGCAGCTCAATGCCTGCAGCGGGCGATGCCTTGGAGTTGGTTTTCTCGACCGCAATGATATTCGAGGCTTCGGAATCATTGCTTTGCATCCTTGCCGTTTTCTTTCCTTCCTCAACGTCTATGGTGATTTCTTGAAACACCATAATACCACCATAGGATGGTGGTGGTTGGGGCGACTCCTCTCGGGCTAGGTATGCCCCTGAGCCATCGGCTGAATCAATCGATCGGGTCCGGTTGCCGCCTCCAGGTGGACAAAGATTAATAGTTGAGCTTGATCGTGCAGAATCGGGCGATGGGTTCCGACGTCCAGCAATTGCTGACATGGATTTCCCCTTTCGCCGAGCGCCCACGGCAGACTCTGATCGTCCAAAGGGCCACACATTAGACGAGAGTCCTGTTGTGCTGTCCTGCGACCCTTCGCGACGATCCACGGCCTTGGCAACATGCCCGAATTCTTGGTGAACGCCTCGTGTAAACTCTTGGTGAGATTGCGCCGACACCTGGCGCATCTTGAAGAAATTGAGGGGTACAAACTCGCAGTTGGGGCTGGTCAAGACTGAATGAATGGGGATCACAAGTCGCATAGCTATCATGCTCGCTTCCGCTCTCCCTCCATCCTCACGGCAGGGAATGCGAACTGTTGTTGATGTCAGGACTGCATCCTCTAAAAGGGGCTCTTGAGTCCATTGCTGCAGGGACTCGATGGTATCTGAGAGCTGTCCGGCAAATTCGGCCTCGCGGATGCTACGGTGGAGATCTTCTTTGCATTTCTGGACGATTCTTGATACTGGCACATTTTCGAATTTCCCGAGGTAACGAATTTGCCAGTCCTGGAGAGTCTTGAAGGGGAGCGCCATGGTCGGAAGCAGATGTCGTGCACCCTTTCTTACCAGGACTTCGAATCCAGAGCTGACGCGGGCGCGAATCGCAAAAAAGCCCAGGTGAACACCCGGCAGAGTTTGGTTCTGTTCGCTCGTGTACGTCGCCATTTCCCGGAGCTTTGTCTCAAATTCGTAGCTCTTGATCTGCATGCTTGATCTGATGATGTCGCTGACCTGGTGCAACTCAGCGAAGCGATAGCCAGCCGATACCAGCCGCTCAGAGTCACGGTCTGACTCGGCTCGACGGACCAGAAACATCAAGGACCCGCGTCCATAGTCTTGTTGTGAGATGCTCATGCCCTTCTCCGCCATGTCGAAGCTACCATGGTTGTCCTCGTGGGCGTCACTACAATCCGAAGAAACGCCTGCATTAGATGATTTGCGGAGTTGCGGCCGTGGCCGCCTACCGTTAGAACCTGTGGGGAGGATGTCATCCCACAGGACTCCAATCGATGTCAAGTCGTCTCGAAGTTGGTCAGCCAGCGCAGCGGCAGCGAGGCAGAAGAGTTCCCGGAAGACGGTGTCATAACTCTCAATCATCTCTCCATGCTCGCTCACAAGCTGGATGCCACGCCGTCCGTCCTTGTGTGTGCTGGAGTGTGGCAGCTGTGAAACATGCGCTCTCATGCCTCCGACAAGACTTGAGATCATGCTCCAGTTTCTCGATGCTTGAAACATCCAGTGGAAAAGTGGATGGCCGATACTGAACCCTTCCTTGGTATTCTACTTGGGTCAGCTTGGAGGCCACGAGGGAGGTGAAAGCTTGTCCTCACCTTTTCCAGAAAGGAGTCGGTGACAACTGTGCTCGGCATGTATCCATCGGGGTCGACGAGGATTCTCCCCGCCTTGTCAAAAATGGCGGCTCCAAGTGTAATCTGCTGGGCGCGAAGGGCTGATCTCCTCATGTTTCTCGCTCGGAGAATAGCCGACATGGCAATGACGAAACAGGCACCGAGGGACTGTTCCAGAAGGGCAATGTCAGTTGGTCCCCAAGAAAACTTGGCAAGCTCGTTGACTCACCAAGCAGATGACCACAACTACTGTGGCAGTCCGCGACGGCTCGTTGCCCTCGGGCTTAATCTTGACAAGTCGATAACGGGTTCCCACGGCGGCACACCAATGCATCCCAGATACGGCACCAGCAAGTACCACGGCCGAGATGACTCGCTTCCACCATGAGTTGGCCCACATGGCCCTGAAGACAAAGAACATGGCCAAGGCGACATTGCTGGCAACGACAGCGATGATGGCGGACCCCACGACATAAGCTGGCCGATATACACATGTGTAGTTGTCGATGGAAGCATTGCCGAGGTAGTGCATTCCACAGACGGCAGTGCCGCAAAGGATGCCTCCAGCAACAAGTCTCCACCATGAGACATCGTTGTTGGTGCCGACAGCGACGAAGGCAGTGAGGAGCACCAGGATGGGAACGAAGAAAGATATGGCGGTAAACCCACTCGAGTATGCAACCTGCATGTCTGACTCTCCGTGGGCGAGATCGATTGCTCGGTTACCTATAAAATGCTGCACGATGAAGGTCTCGGTAAGTTTCTGAAGTGGCCAAGGTTCGAGATTGACGATTACACACCATGCACCAGATGGACACGCCGCCCATAGTGACAGCGGAACTGACGAGCAGCAGACTGTTACGGTTAATATCATGCCTGCCCGTGACAGCTCTGCACTTGAGACTACCGAGGGGGAAGCATACTGGTTGAAGAGGCCTCGGAGGCCTGTCCGTCTGTTGATGAGCTCAAGCGTTGAGCCGGCACCGACGAGGCTGACGAGGTAACTGAGGGCTACGAAACCGGCATTGTAGCTCTGGGGCACAATATGACCCTGGTACTCGCGAAGCAAATCTTGGGCAGACATGGTGGATGAAAGACACCCGCGGAGGAGCACCTGTGAGTCGCTACAGCCGTGCTGGGAGAAGACGAAGATCCTTACTTGACGCGAGGAGGCATGATGGGGCACGAGAGGTTCTTAACTGACACCTACATGCCAGGGACCAAGCATTTGCGCATTGCTTCTGGTGGGGTTTTACTTGTCGGTTTAACCACTACCCATTCACATTCACCTGAGCTGAGTTATCCATTCAGCAGTTGGGGCATCTGTGTTTACCCCAAGAGAGCCAGATGCACTTCGAGTGCTCACTCTCTGACCAGCACTAACACAAGCAGACGTGGACGGGGACATGGGTGAGGCTAGTGCGGTGCTTGGCGCTCAATCGGCGGCCGTGGGACCTGGACTGCAGATGCGATCTCTGTTCTGGCTTGACCAATGGAGGCATGGCCGCCGGTCAATAGTGGCTTGGGGCGCTGTCTTGATGGACCAAGGCGAGAGCGCTAAAGCAAGCCATGGATTCGTGCGACTAGCACGGGATGACTCGACTAGCGTCGGCAAAAGCTGTCAACATGCCTCGTCAAACTCGCTAACACGATAGAGTGGCTTCTATCAGGGAGTGACGAAAGCTCCGATAAGAGCTGGGATATCTTTCACTATGCCCAGTCGAGCCGAATGCACCCATTCGTGTGAGAGAGGAAAGGAGCATCTCCTAGGTCCACGCCATTGCCAAGCATTATGCAAGGCTTGCTGGACGTGGACCACGTACCTGGGATCAGGACTCGAAACTCTTGGACCGGAGACTTTTGTAAAGTCTTTTCTTTTCTTTCCTTTCTTTTTCCCCGCTGCCTTCCTGTCACGGGAAAGTGAACTAGGGAGCCGGGAGCTGAGAGCGGGGACCTCAGAATAGACTGGCACAACACACTGCAGGGAGGGCGGGGAGGACGGGATAAGCCAATGTTTGAGAAAAGGTTAACCCTCGAGGCTCTGACCTTGCTATTTGTCCACGTCGGGATCTTCGGAAGTTGAGGCTGCAGGCTTGGCATAGCACAGGAGGTCCGAGCCCGAGAAGCACTGGCGATGACGAGCGTCAAGAAACCGGACGGAGCCTGCTCTCTACCTTGAATATGGTGTTGAGCCTTTCGGCTAGCACGTTTCAAAGGGAGAAGAGAAGGAAAAGGAAAAACACAAATGACATAGGAGGCACAATTGAAGCTTGCTCGAATGCTTGTCTTCAAAGATGACTCTGCCGCCTCGATCCCCCTCCATGACCTCGCTTCGTCGAGCCAGGTATGCGATATCTCTCTGCACGGGATCTTCGGTCCAGGCACACGGAGACGGAAACGATGTCACGATGAAGTGATCTGTGGAACCCGCTGGAGACAGCTGAGGGGGCACCCCAAGACCGCGGTTTACCAGGCCGCCGGGAGATTGCAATGAGGATGGAGCGCGGCCTGTGAAATCTGGAAGACAGGGATCGCTATGCTTACTATCCGTGGATTTGGCAGCTCGCCCGGGGTTAAATCGATGATCTGATCTGACACCCGGTACCGACGAAAGCTGTAGAAATGATGGGAGGGGGGAGGAATACACAGAGCGTCTGTGCCTGTCTATGATCTGCACCCAGTGGCTTGCTGAACTCTTGTTGAACAAGCTTGAGCAGTGCTGACACGAGAAGAGCCGACAATGGGATACAGAAATCGAGTAAATGCCCGCATATTGTGGTAATTGAATGGCGTCAGGCGTCAAGCCTCCGTGTGCGGGAGGGGCGGAATCTAGTCAGAGGCGGCCGCTTTGAAGTCGAGCTTTTTTTTTTTTTTTCGGTTTGCTTTTGTTTTTTACGCTTCTTTTTCTCCTGTGGCTCCTTATTTCTCTGTCCATTTGTTCCATCCCTGTACTGTACGCCGCTGTTTCGGCTAGCTAGGCAAGCCTTCATTGCCGCTCGAGATTGCTCAGCGCAGACGGAGCGTGCCAAGACTTTACCCCTGCCTGCCAGACTATCGATCCAACCGATTGCTCGGTAGGCACTCAGATCTTGTCCTTGTCTAAGAGCTCAGACCTCACCTAGAATGAGGCATCAGAAACGGCCAGCCCGAAACTAACCTCGAGGGACATGAATGGCCAATCGAGACTGCTCTCTGCAATGAGTAGTATAAGACGCTATCATGGTTTTGGTCCCTAACCAGTTCATTGTTGGTGGAGAACCAGCCCGTTGACAAGGCTCTGGCCCGTCTGGAAGCGCCACCAGTCAGTCGGGCCTTGGTCAGTCTTACAGAACTAGCATAATGCTTATTCAGGTTTCAATCTCCTTGTCTCCGAATAACCTTTGTTCGTCAAGAAAGGAGGAGCTGAGGACCCCGTTTTCAGCCTCTGGAGACGAGGCCCCCACCAAAATCTTGTCATAGGTGAGGCAAGGCGCTGGCACCATCTTCTCAGTTAGCTTCTCTCCATTCCGCCTCTTTTTTTTCTTCTTCTTACTGTTGTTTCTTTTTCGGCCTGGTTGCTCCCTTCTCGAGTGGTGGCAACCCCAGCCCGCATGAACCGGCTTTCGGCCTTCTGAGACAAGATCAGATTGTCTCTTTCATGGCACGATATGACCTACTGAAGCAACCGGTTGTGTTTAACTCGGACTTCGGAGGACGGGATACATGACTCTCTCAGCGTTGGTCCTAGCCTTGCTTGTTCCGCTCGACCATCTGACTATTCCGCAAAAGCTCCAGTCGAGGCCTCCTTCGCCCCAGGTGAATTGCTCTGGGATCCGATCGAGCTAATTAGGTCTAGGCTTGAGGGCTAATTCGCTCGGAGGTACTCCACCCGGGGCTTTTGCCCGTCACTTGTAGTGTATCGCGTATCGAAAAAGAAGACGATCGAGGGGAACATTCGGAGTGGATCTTGGGAGACCGTGCAGAATGATCAAGGGTCGCCAACAACCGAGGCTTCTGCAAGGGACACCACGTTGCTTTCTGTCACCATTCTGCTTGGACGCCCTCGACATCTCTCGAGGACGCTTTGGCCTCGTTCCTGACGAATGCTTATCCACATTCGTGTATCTGACGGATTTTCAGGAACCAATACGCGGCGCAATTCTCCCACAAGGTTTCGGGAAGTTTAAGCAGCCTGATTAACCTCCACCAAAGATGGCGTCGATTGATCAGAAATGGCGCCCCCCTCCCAGAACGCTTAGACAACTCTTATCTCACGTAATAATCGCTCAGACCTTCCTCCAGGAGTCCTCCCTCTATCATCTGTGTTCGTCCAGCAGCTCGTCCGCGAGACGCGCCAGGTAGAAGAGACGAATCTCAGGAGGCAAGCGATCAAAGCTCTTGGCTATGCGAGCCACGTCCTGTCTCCCCTTCTCATACGCTGCCAGGTCTCTGTTCCCATACACATCTCGCCCCGTCGAATATCCGCTCTCGAGATCCCGGAAGAAGATGTTAACCGCGACACTCAAGTCCGCTGTTGGAGTTGCCGTGTGGAACCACATTGCTGGAAGGAACAAGACGTCACCCGGCTTCAATATCGCCTCGTGAGGGTGAGTCAACGCTAACTGGTGCTTCTCGAGAGCCGAAAAGACATCGAGACTCGAACTCGAGGCACCAGGCGCAAATGCTAGGTGGTTGACATCTGTAGGTGGGAAGAGAATCATACGTTTTGAGCCGCGAATCTGCGTATAGACATTGGCCATAACCTAAAGCCCAGACCTTAAGCAATGTAGCCCGAGTTGTCCAGGGACAAACTTACATCGTAGTGCAGCCACATATTGGCACGACCAGATATCCTCAGCACGGAGCTAAATAACCTTTCAGTGATGTAGTCGAGTTCCGAGGGAAGCCGAAAGTCCTCAGCGAGTGACGGAAAGTCCTCGGCCAGGTTAGCTGGTGTTTCAGTAGGCTTTTCGTCTGAGAGAGCTCGGAGGTATAGTCCCTCTCCTCTTTCTGCTTTGTCCATAAACGCCTTGAACGTCTTGGTAACGTAGCGAAAGTTTTTGGAGTTAAAATCAAGCTTGCCTGTGGTTGTTTGGCATTCGTGGACAACGACCTAGTAGTTGCCCTTAGTATGACCATCTCCCACATTCTGGTATAATTGAGCTGGATAATCCTTGCATACCTCTTTTGTCTCGCCCAAGCGGCGAACCATGTACTCTGACGTCCATTTCTCCACGCATCCACCCAGATCCAGTCCTTCAATGATTACTGGCTTTCTTTCCTGGATCAGGTCTTCCATACTATTGCCAGGCTTTATCCGGATGCGCGGGATCGTGGTGATGATGGCATCGGCTTGCGGGGTGAATTGGATTGTGCCATCGGTGTTTGGGTGTATGAGTTTAGGAGAATCCAGATATCCAATGGCGACTGGCCCGCAGACCTCTTTCTGTGTGTTGAGGGCTGTGGGTGTAACATTGGTGAGATCGACTGTGTAAACACCTGGGTCCCAGAATGTTCCCATCGAGAAACATGTGGCTCCTCCGCCGAGGATGATAAGACAAGATCCCAAGGAAGTCGCTGCAGATCCGACCATGAAGGGCAATTGCTCGGTTTTGTCGCTCAGTGTTATCTTGGAGGTAGCCAGTCGTCCTTCTAACAGGGAAACACAGGCCACAGACTGACCTTGGGAGGATGGGTCTTGTCCTACGCCGCCACACACCACAGTCAAGGGACCAATATCAACCGACTGCGCACCAAAGACTGCCAATGCCCAAGAGTGGTTATCGAAACCTTTGACGGCTTTAAAATTGATAGATACCTATAAAACACATTCGGTGAGCCTCTGGTTTTCCGTCGACAGAAGCAGACAGGCAATATTGAAAATTTGTGTGAAATTACGTACCTCAGTGTAAGTAGCCTCGACAGTCCAGATATAAGCTTGAGTACTGATTTTTCCATCATCTTTGATACCGCCAGATAACAAACCTTGGAATACACCCGGCTTGCTGGGAGTGTCTGACGAAGCACAGGCAAAGGCGCCGAAAGTAGCGTCAGGGACAGCGCCGGTCACCAAACATTTGAGCCATCCCTTGATAGGATGAAACACAAAGTAATCTGGTGAAATCCTTGAGGGACCTGTCTTGCCTCCCAGAACCAGGGTGAGCGACGAGTGCCCCAGGCGAAGGGCAGAATGCCTGAAAAGCGGGACGGGAAGGTCAAACGACTTCTCCCAGCAATTCAAGTCTTTTCTGAACAGCCAGCAATCAGCAAAGGCTTTAGCTGGCGAGGCACGACCCCCAACAAGAAGAGTCCCGGAAGCTCCCAGGTCTGTGAGAGTGTGGCACAGTCTCGCAGAGGGCCCAATAGGGGCCATCTCAAAAGGGAGATAGCTCTGTTGAACAGAATAAACGTCGCACGAATCGAGTCTCGCATTTGTCCCCATTCCCAGCGCATAAATCAAGTATTGTCCTCCTTCTGGATTGGAGACCATCATCGGAGCGCCAAATCGACGCTTCGGAGCGCCCAAGGAGCCCATCACTCTCATGTCCGCTCTCACAAGTCGGTCGGGTACAGACAACTGGCCACGCTGTCCAGCAGCTGGATTGCTTCTAGAGTATGCAGCGGCGTGCATAACAAAGTAGTGTCGCGCGAACAGGACAAACTCCTCCCATTCATCGAACGGCTCTATGTCATCAAGTGCCGCCCTCTCGGACGAACTGAGGAATACTTCACTGTTCCAGGCTTCCCAAAGGTCCCAGATATCGACGTTGCGCCAACCTCGATCTTCAAATCGGCAGCGCTGACTTTCGAGGGTTTGATACTGGTGAACGGATTTGAGTGAAGTGTTGAGCTTGTCGAAATGGCTCAACATGGTTCTGGCAAAGGGATGCTCAGGGCCATGGGGAAGTATCTGCTCGAGAAGACAGAACTCGGCTATACATAATCAGTCTTTGTTTGGTAGAATATTCAGACAGGAAGGAGGTGACCTCGACCGATGGAACTGGCCCACTGAATGAGGGCATCCGCCGACGCAGTATCCATGTAAGTCACCGAGACTTCAGCAACAAACAACACCGCACAGTCAGACAGGGGAAGGAATGACTCGAGGCATTTGCGCAGAGAATCAAGTTCACGCAAATCGCATGCGATCTGGCAGTACTTCTCGCTGCGAAGCAGGAGATGGTCTGTGTCATTGTCGCTAATAAAGGGATCGGGCCCTAGCAGGTCCCTCAGTTGCGGCGTTCCAAGAACAATTGCCCGCTTCTTTCGCATCAGGTCCGGGTAATCGACGTCGAGGAATACTGTGTCGTCACAAGAGTTGCCATAACGATGGTAACACTGCCAGGGAAGAACATCGCTTTATAGGAGTAGTAAGTGTCTAATCTTCATCCTAAGCTGGGGCCGACTACTCACCTTCCGCATCCCAGATTAATGACCACCTTTTTGCGACCTGGTTGAGGTGATGTGATGAATTGGCGCACAATCACATCGATTGCCCTCAATCTCAACCAGTATCCGCGGTTGATGAGGGGAGCCCTCCGTTGGAATTTGCTAACAAAGTAGCGGAAGAAATGAAGCTCGTTGGGATAGTAGAGTCGTTCGACGCTCCGCTTGGAGACGATGCTGCTACTATTTGTCTAGGAGCCTTGTCAGCAACTTGGATGAAACTTTGCCAGGATGAAGATTGGCGTTGTCAATGAGACGGAAAAGAGCGAGTAAAAAAGACTTGCCCCCATAATCAGGTCATCGAGTGCTTGAGTCCTGGCCGCCCGTGAAGGCGGAGGCTTTTCCTTTGGCATCTTGATTCACCGGAAGCCTTCGAGTCTTCGCCTTAGTGGCGGTTCCAGACAAAAACGGATTTGTTCTTGATCAATCGACGAGGCAACCAAATCTTGGACCGGGGTAGGTTGTGAAGACTAAGAAGAGAAAATGTTAGTGAATTGTGTATCAGCATAGGGCGATAGGGACTCCCGACAAGGTACTTCCCTCCTTCCGGGTTCTTTAGCGCACGTTCGCAGCGTCGCACCGCTAAGTTCGGAGCCGCCTTCGGAAAGTCGACGTCACGAGATGAAAACCACAACTTCAAGGCGCATACATACGTCCGGTTTCGAAGGGTTACCTAGTTATTAAAGTGTTCTTCATGGAAGTATTGTCCTTCTACCCTCCAGTAGAGTATCATTAGCTACCAAATCCTGGTTGGCTGGGCAGACAATCAAGCAAGGTAGGCACGCCAGCAGGTTGATAGCGTTCCTTTCCCCGCCTCGACCGACCCCACTAGGCAGGTAAGGTATCCAGGTGGTAGCTTTCTTCCGAGCTCCGACTCTCCATTCTCTGCTCACCACACTCAGTATCGCTCTCCCAAGTTCACTTCTGAGCCTCTCTTTTGGCTTTTTTTTTTCTATCTCCGTATCTCTACAGCTCTTTTGTCCGCATCCATCGACTGATAAATATCCGCGCGACCGTCACGCTTCGACCTTTAGCTCGCCGACGCCAACCGCCGTCGAAGGCTGCCGCGGCGCAGTCTCTCATCGCCTGTCCTTCCTCCCAGCCTCTCGATAGCAGCCTAGCTCGTCCAGCCAACAACGCTTGGCTTCGCCAGCCTCGAGCCCGCCTCCTTGAGGCCATGATCAGCGCTCTGGCTTGACGCTTTCTGCGTGGTATCGTCCTGCTTGCCGGCTTCCTCAGTCGTCGCGTCGACCTGGGTTGGTTCAAATCTCGCGAACCCGATTCCGCCAGACCTGTTTCCAAGCTCGCAACCGACTTGTTCTCCGACCGAAACCATACCATACCCATTACTCGTTGCGAACAAGCCCTGCTCGGTGTCGACCCACACAAGCTCACCAGGTCACCATGGCGAACCCAACACTCAATTTCATCACCTTTAACCAAGACCACAGCTGTCTTGCTGTCGGTATGGCTGACGTCTTTGCGCACCTGCGGCACATGTTCCAGCTAATTCGTTATCCTCACGTCTTCAGGCACTTCCAAGGGTTTCCGTATCTACCATACTGATCCTTTCTCGCGGATTTTCAGCAGCGATGACGGCAACATCGCTATTATAGAAATGCTCTTTTCTACCTCCCTCGTCGCTCTTATACTCTCTCCCCGCCATCTCATCATCCAGAACACCAAGGTATTTGCGTTGAACCCCCGCCACGATAGCAGGTCACGTAGCTCACATGTCCCAGAGGGCCTCAGTCATTTGCGAGCTTACATTCCCGTCCGCCGTGCTTGCTGTTCGATTAAACCGGAAGCGCCTAGCCGTTGTCCTCGAGGAAGAGATCTACCTGTACGACATTAGCAATATGAGTCTTTTGCACACCATTGCCACATCGCCAAACCCCTCCGCCATATGCGCTCTATCGCCGTCCTCCGAGAATTGCTTCATCGCCTATCCGCTCCCGAAGCCTCGAGAAGACCCCGATGCGCGACGACCTGCTCACGCGCCTCCACAGTCAACTTTCGTCGCCCCTACTTCGGGCGAAGTTCTTGTCTTCGATACCCTTACGCTAAAAGCTGTTAATGTCATCGAGGCTCATCGGTCGCCACTTTGTAGCATTTGTCTCAATAACGAGGGAACTTTGCTTGCCACGGCTAGTGAGACGGGAACTATCATTCGTGTCTTCTCAGTGCCCAAGGGCCAGAAGCTCTACCAATTCCGGCGTGGCACCTATCCTTCCACCATCTACAGCATGTCGTTCAACCTCAGCTCTACCTTGCTGTGTGTCTCTTCGACCTCGGACACGATTCACATTTTCAGGCTTGGGGCTCCTCCAAGCAATACCACGCCAGCCGGTGCACCCATCGAGCCCCCTGCGTTCCAACGACAGGACCGGTGGTCTCGGGCCCGGAGCTACGACGATCCTGAGTCTCCCGGAAACAGCACGGCGGACTCGCCGAAGAATGAGTCAGCCGACCTTATAGGACCTGGAAACGGCTCAGGCAGCGGCAATCCTGGTCACCGCAGGCAGAGTGGTTCGTTTAGTAGCATACTTCGACGCTCTTCGCAGATTATGGGGCGCGGCGTTGCTGGAGTCATGGGTTCTTATCTGCCGCAATCCGTCACAGAAATGTGGGAGCCGTTGAGAGATTTTGCTTTTATCAAGATTCCCAAATCCACGGCCCCAACAGGAGCTTCACGGGCTTTGCGAGATACCCCCAGTGGTCCTTTCCGCAGTGTTGTAGCGATGAGCAGCAGCAGCCCCCAGGTCATGGTTGTCACCAGTGACGGCGGTTTTTACGTCTACAATATTGATATGGAACATGGCGGAGAGGGCTATCTGGTCAAGCAGTTCTCGTGAGTTTGCGATTTCTCCCCGGTTCAGGGTGTTGATATAGGTTAACTAACGCGCATCAGTGTGCTTGAAGGTGATGATAAGAGCGACGCCTCAACTTACGGAAGTTAGTACGTGGTTCCGTCGAACGTCCCTCGCTAGTAATGAGTGCAGCGAACCATCTGTCATCTGGGGAGTAATGGAGGGGGAAGCATTGTTTCAGGCGTTTGCCGTGTGCGGAGCATTGTTTTTTTATCGAGTTCTTCTGAGACAAGGAGGTATCGTCTTCTTAAATACCCTTTTACTGTTGTTCTTCCAGCTCTCCCTTTTGAACACTTTCTGAAGAGTAGAACGTGTTATGGATAGGCGTAGGGTCGCGCATTCGTTAGGGGGAGTTGATATCACCAATAAGTAATAATAATCAGTCTTGATCTCCTCAAACTTCAAAATCATTGATTCAATCAGGACAATGTAATAGTGGCGCAAACAGGTTCAAACGAATATCAATCCATGGCCCTTTATAGCCGTCGTGATTCATCATCATGCCCAACCCAACCCAACCCAGAGCCTCATGAACATGGCCAGAATAAATACACGAGAAAACAATAATAACCTCTTGTACCAAGAACGCCAAATAAACAAGTCTTTTTGGGACTTTTCCAGACTTGTCAAATCAACAGAGCGCCCACATGATTCCCAATTTCTGGTTCCTGCTGTTCCTCCCGTTTAACCAAATGCTGACGATGGTGCGTCTATAGCACCATAGTATGGCTATTGCCCCCTTGGTGACAGACACCGCTCCAACACACTCCAGGTGCTTTAGGAAGTTGTGTCTGCCATGCCAAGGGAAGTTACGAATCCAACGTAAATGGATATGTGACCCATTCTCTGTAATGCTGGGCCATCCACTGGATCTAGAGGTTCTTTCAAAAACAACCACAATCGCCAATGATGCCCCTGTTTACCTCGAGTATGGCCGGTTCATGAGCGCGATTTCTCGCGCAATTTCTCCCCACTCCAATGTTCTCTTAATCTCAGCATCAGGGTCGCCATCCTGCTGGAGCGCCTCCTCCCACTTCAACAGCTCATAGGCAAATCGCAAGTGTGGTTGAATAATTACATTCAATCGCCGGGCTCTGACGTAGCAGTAGGCGTGGGGGAATGACATGCGTTTGGCACGCATCACCTCGGCGATGCAGATGGTTGCGCTGCGAGATACGCCCACACGGCAATGTACCAAGGTCGCAGTGCCATTTCGTCTTCCTCGGTCTGTCGAGGATATGGTCAGTATGTTATAGCCTTAGCATTGAGTCACTGCGTTCATCACTCACCAATAAACTCGAGACAACGTGCAAACTCATCTGTCAACGGATCAATCCCATTATCCTGGACACCTTGTACCACGCAGACGTTCTCTTGTCCCCACTCTTCCAGATCTCCCTCCCGCCACATAGCGGTTTCCCCAACGCTGAGGATCTGCGTGATGCCCAGAGCCCGGAGAAGGTCCGGATTGTTTGCATGGCCCAGATTACCCAGGTACATGTAGTCAAGAATGCGGCTTGGAAACGAGCCATCTAGGGCAGCAAACCAACTTGGCTCGTCCCTGGTCAAGTGAGTTATTTCAGTCAAGCTCAACCCGCTGCATACGGGCGATTCCCGAAGTAACCGTGGGGTTATGGATGTCAACAAGGCAACGTCGGTTGGGTAGGCAAAGAAGTTGCGCTTCTTGGTGGTGTGAAGTTGCAGCCATGCATCTGGTACCGGCCGGCCAGTGCTGTAACTGAAGTAGGCGATGCCCAACATGGTTGACTCGGTATAGCCATCAGCGCAGTGGAGGAGAATCTTACGAGGCCGAACCTCGAAGGTCGTGTGGTGATCAGATGGCATGGGCGAGTCTCCTTCCGCGTCCGTCTCATTCATGTCCCGCTCTGGCTCGGGATAAGAACCATGGGAAAGATGGTACATCCATTTACAGGTCTCCAGAATTCCGTCCGCTTCGGAATGAGACCATGTGGGTGGAAGAATGCTGCCTGAGGAGGGGAAATCGAGGAACCGCTGCTTGCCGTCATCGTCGGGGCTCTCTGCGATGAGCTGGAGCGCCAGAGGGTTCAGTCGCCCCAGGTCGCTACATTCGATCAGAATGTCATATTGCTGCTCTTCAGGGCTGCCGGGTTCGGGTGTTGGGCCCATGAAGACGTTTTTGGAGATCTCAGAAGCCTCCGTCATTGCCCACATCTCCCGCCTCTCCTGGTTGAAGAAGTCGATAACATTGCCGGTCAAGTGCCCAGATGCATCGATGGCCACAACTTCGGGGTGGTTGTCCTCGAATTCTGAAAACGGGCTCGTGCAGACAAACGTATGGTATTCCGGCAAGCAAGCTCCCTGAGCCTCGTGTTTCTCGCGCCATCGCTTCTGCGCAGCCGCAATGTCCCATGCCGTCTTGCGTGTCTTTGTCACATCTCGGCCATAGACAATTATGTCCGACATGACTGCACTTTTCACCGTCTGGATCTGAAAGTTCCTAACAGAGAAGCCCTCGCGAGGGTCCGCCTCGACGAACTCGGGAGCACTACCAGTTTGAAGGATCTCATTGGGGGCAATCGCCCCCTTGAGCCGGGCAGAAGCGAGGTCACCATCAGCCTTGATAACCGTGATAGTTCTAAGACAAGATGGGGTCCTTCTAAGAGCACGTCGTCTGGCAGCGAAGAAGGACTGCTGAACATGGTTTTGGGGATGGAGGCCATGAAACCATGGAAACACGAGCGAGGGGTCGGGTAATGGTTGGCGTGAGGCAACGTCGAGGGCCTCAGCTACTTTTGGTGCATCAAGCTCATAGATGGAGGGCGTGCCCCCGAGCCGGTTGAACTCATCAAGTGGATAGAGAGCCGAGATTTGTCGCAACCGATCCTCAGAGGGTGGTGATGGCGGCGGAGTATCGGGCTCGTCAGGTCGAGCGGGTCCAGTAGGACAGATGGGGATATGCTTATTAGGGATGGGCACGGAGCATGGCGAAGCAGAACTGGCGCTGGACTCGAGGGAGAGGGGCGGTGTGATGGTTGATGAGGGACGATGAGGCGGAATAGGCCGAGCGAGGGCGATGGTAGTCATATCAGCGAGCGAGGGAGAATTATGTTGGATAGGGTTCTGTTGAACTGAAGCTGTGTCGTAGGCGTATTCAAGATGTATTGGATAAATTGCAGCGTGATTGGTACACAGGAACAAGGCGGCCAGGCAGCGTCCGATAATCGATGGGACGATCCAACAGCAGTTGAGGCCGTATTCAGATCAAAGACGCAGGATATTCTCGACCTCAGCCACTGGGTGCTGGATGAGCGAGAGTCAGGGACTTGGATGCAGATCAAGAAGTTGCAAGATGGGACGCACACAGCTTATTTCTTGCTGCAGGCGGGCTCTTGTCGCACATGCCTGAACCCAAGAGAGCAGATGAGGCACGAAGAAGCCAGCCACAAAGTCGCTGAATGGAATGGGAGCGAGAAGAAGGGAGACAGGCGGGGAGAGATGTTCCAGAGAACAGGGGAACGGTGCGAGATTGGGTATAGTTTTGTGTTTGTGATCGGTGGGACAAGGAGGTTCTTGAGGACACACAGTGCCGTCGGCGCCGCAAGAGCAAGGTGAAGAACGCGACAACTATTGCGATAGAGAGATCGAGATTATCGAAGACGAAGCTGCAACAAAGACGACGAGAGCAATGGAAGCGTGGAGAGCAACGGCGGGCGGCGGGATCACGAAGTTCTGACGATCGTCGCGGCTTGGCAGAGATGATCGATCGATTGCCTGACTTGGAAGCAAAGGAGATGGGAATTGGGACGGCGACAAACAACGACGAGGCGAGAAGCACAAAGATCTGGATAGGTGTAACCCAAAGGGAGCAGGTGATGGCATGAGGAGAGAGAAGATAAGGACGGAGGAGTAGAGAGGGGAACGGATCACGGTCGGGAGTCGGGGAGACGAGGTAGCGGCCGAGGGTTTCGTCGTGGTGGTGGTGATTTGGTTTTGGTTCTGGTTTCGGTCCTGTTTGGTCTGGTAGGCTCGGTCGTTGGTTGGGTGGTTTAGCAATGGCGGATGCAGATGGCGGATGGTGGATGGTTGATGGCGAATGCTGATAAGGGCGACGGTCCCTTGGTGATCCAGCGACATACAGTGTCAGCGCCTCGCTGGTCGACGGGCAGATGCAAGCACACGCATGTACATGCCTAGCAGAGCAAGCCAGCCATTGATGGGCGACGCTCGAGCAAAATACACCAGAAACTGCGGCGTTTGGATGGATCATCGCCCATGGATCACTCAAAGGGAACATGCAATGCGGTGATAGTGGCCGACCAGTGACCTGTGAGCCGACCCCAGTGGTGGCTGATGACCCAGAGCACGGACCAATTGGGCGAGACCGGCGCCGGAGGGAAAGCGGGGTGGAGGCGCTCCAAAGCCGTTTCCATTGGCGGGGGCTTGCATTGAAGAGCGGGGGACCGCCAACAGCGGCGCGCTATGTCCCTTCCATACTGTGAACGAGCACTGTGATGAGATAGCGACACTCGATATTACAGGGCACTTGAGTTTGGGACATGCTCATCTCGATTACGGCACTGGGACTCACGTGAGTGATTGCGGTTTCAGAATATGGTAGAACGGCCACAGCGACAACGGAATGTCGGGGATTTCAAGGGATGCCCTCATGTGCCAGAGGACGTGAGGTGATGTTTCGATAATATGAGGCCAGGTGTGAGGTGAGGTGACGCTTCAAGGGAAATGGAGACGGCACTACTCCGTACGGGCCAAAGTCAAGACAAAGCCGGTGCATTAGCGTGCTGTGCTCCAGCACTCCCATGCTTGTTTTCTCCACTCGACGAATAAACACCAACCGTCTCTTTCCAAGTTGGGTTGGATCTTGATACGCAAGTACTGTACGCAGCGACTGTCAGCGCTTGAGTTGCTCCGTCGTCGCTTGGATGCTGATCTTTGTGCAACTTTGCGTGGTGTTTCAGAGGGCTGTCGTGCTGAACGCGCAAGCCAGAGTAACATATGAGATAGACGAAACCGGACCATTGCCGACACAAACTCACTCGATCAGATTTTAAGCTCTAGGGTTGAACTCTGACGGGGAATATCATCCATCGGCAAGTCAGACGAGGCTGTGTCCAAAGAAGGCCCCGCAACAGCCAGACCCAGGTTCCTTCACCCCGCATCTATTAATTATCATGAAAAAATGAAAGTGTGAGTTGGCATGGAAGGCTCTTGGGTAAGGTAAAAAGCAATGCTAATGGCCAGGAGCCGCATCACAAGATCAGAAAAAAAAAACGGCCTGACAATCAGCTGGCTGAACAAGCGCGATTCTCCAGACTCCACCCCAAACCCACGGCCCCGGCATCCAGCAAGCGTCCCCCTTATTTATTTAGCAGCGTCACATCACGAACTACCGGCATGTCGTTGCTAGATCGACTTAGCTATCTTGAGCCGACTGCTCCTTGCTTGTCTCGAATGCCAACTGCCAAGCAAGCAAGCAAGCAAGATGGCCAAATCTGGACAATGCTAATTTAGAGCGACGAAGGGAAAAGAAGTACAGAGAGCAGTCTGCACTTGATTCAAAACTATCATGGAACGAGGTGACATGTACATACCTACCTATGTAATGACGTTGCATCAACCCTCACTCCCCTGTAGAGGGGCTTCGTGGATCTCGATATCGTAATCCTGTCCAGATCTCATCACTCTCCTGGCCGTCTTGTCTTATCAGGGAGCTACCTACCCAGCTATCATCATCACGGTGGGCAATCACCATAGCTTGAGCTCCAAGATCTAGCTAACCCCCAACAGACGAACCCCGCCAAGCACATAACCAATAAACATGAGGGCAAATAAATACTTTACCCTGTCTTCCAAGGGTGACAAAAAACATTATCAGCGACCGATAGCTTATCCACCTTGGCCAAAAGGAAATGCGTTTATTTTAAACAGTAAGCTTTGTCAATGCCTAAACCTGCGTTGTTTTGAGTTGCTTCTATGCAAGGGATTGAGTAATGCCTTTTAGTTGAATGATATCATCGTAGCTCGTCATCCGGTTGATGTTGATTTGACCTTTAGTACGCTGCCTTGATCTGCCTTCAGGTGTGTATAAGGCCCTAAACTTTACATAATTCATGTTCCGTGGGCTGTTTTTTGCCTGTGGATATTATTCCCTTCCGTGATCTCCTTTTTTTCAACCAGGCTGATGGCACTTTACACACCGAGCTTTCTCGGTGACATCAGCTTTGAGGCACGTGACCTCGCGACACCTCGCTTCGACCTCAAAGCCTTCCGTCACGCCTCACGTCTCCTGCCTAACGCTCTTGTCGTTCACCTTCCCCAACCACCAAAATTCACCGAGGGCATGCCCCGGGGCCCATAACTTGAGCCATCATGAAGTTCAACATCGAGTACGGTCTACCCGGCTTTTCCGTTTTGCTCCGTACTCACCTTGCTTAGTGACTTACCCGTGCTATTTCCTTACCCAAGGATATATCCAGGTACGCTTCAATATCTTCGCCCTAACAACTGTAACTGCTAATGATTGTGATTTCTAGAGCAATATGCGTGAGTTTGGTGCGCTTGGGCCTTCTCTACAGTCATTGGACTAATCATGCCACGATTCCAGCTACATGTGCGATCTCAAAAGTACTGCATCCCCGTCTCTGCTCACCAACTTGGCAATCACTAACTTTATCTCCTCTTTTCAGAAACTCTGGATGCGGGAGGTCACTGTGTCTTGGAGATGCCTTCGGGCACTGGCAAGACCGTATCCTTGTTGTCGCTCATTGTCGCTTACCAGCAATACATGCCTGAGAAGCGCAAGCTAATCTACTGCTCTCGTATGCAGCACACCCGGCCACACCTCTCTGCTACTAACATGCGCCCCGATCAGGTACCATGTCCGAGATCGAAAAGGCACTTGTCGAGCTTAAGTCTCTCATGAAATACCGAGCCGAGCAGCTTGGTTATGAGGAAGAGTTCCGTGGCCTCGGCCTCACCAGTCGAAAGAACCTGTGTCTTCACCCCTCTGTAAAACGCGAGAAGAGCGGTGCCGTTGTCGATGCTCGCTGCAGAAGTCTCACAGCCGGCTTTGTCAAGGAGAAAAAAGATCGGGGCGAGAATGTAGATGTCTGTGTCTACCACGACGTATGTCTCACAAACTGCCCGCTCCGTTCCCTCGTGCCCAGTGCTAAGCGGGATATACAGAACCTCGATCTTCTTGAACCGCACAACCTCATTCCCAACGGTGTCTGGTCCTTTGATGACATTATTCGATATGGCGAGGAACACAAGCAGTGCCCCTACTTCACTGCGCGACGTATGGTGAGCATCAGTTGAGAGGCATGAAGGGTGCGGGCTGAGTACTAATCGCTTCCCAGATGCAATACTGCAACGTCGTCATCTTCTCTTATCACTACCTTCTTGACCCAAAGATTGCTGAGAGAGTATCACGAGATTTCTCCAAGGACTGTATTGTCGTTTTCGACGAGGCTCACAACATTGACAACGTGTGTATCGAGGCCTTGAGCACCGACATTACCGAAGATTCATTGCGCAAAGCGACCCGAGGCGCCCAAAATCTGGAGAGCAAAATATCACAGATGCGCGACACGGACCAGGAGCAGCTACAAAACGAATACCAGAAGCTTGTGCAGGGGTTACGTGACGCCGACGAAGCTCGCCAAGAAGACGCTTTCATGGCAAATCCTGGTAAGCCTTGCTTTGGGGGTGGTCGGCCTTCAGCCATCGCATGTTAACCATATCGTAGCTCTTCCAGAAGACCTGCTCAAGGAGGCTGTGCCAGGAAACATCAGAAGAGCAGAACACTTTGTCGCCTTCCTCAAGAGATTCATCGAGTATCTCAAGGTATGTACCTTGATACATCCCAATCTGCGCGTGAATCAAGGAGTTAACCATGGTACAGACACGGATGAAAGTCCGCCAGGTTATTTCAGAGACGCCACCATCCTTCCTTGCTCATCTGAAGGAGCACACCTTCATCGAGAAAAAGCCTCTCAGATTCTGCGCCGAGCGCCTAACATCGCTGGTTAGAACACTCGAACTCACCAACATCGAGGATTACCAACCACTTCAAGAGGTTGCAACGTTTGCGACGCTTGTGGCGACCTACGAAAAAGGCTTTCTCCTCATTCTAGAGCCTTATGAATCGGACACGGCCGAAGTGCCCAACCCCATCCTTCATTTCACTTGCCTCGATGCAGCCATCGCCATTCGGCCCGTTTTCGACAGATTCTACTCTGTTATCATCACGTCCGGTACCATTTCGCCTCTGGAGATATACCCCAAGATGCTTGATTTCCCCACAGTGATTCAGGAGTCTTACAGCATGACCCTGGCTCGAAGGTCATTCTTGCCCATGATTGTAACACGGGGCAGTGATCAAGCATCTGTATCGACAAGCTTTCAAGTGCGAAACGAGCCCAGCGTGGTTCGAAACTATGGCAACCTGCTGACAGAGTTTGCCAAAATCACACCTGACGGCATGGTCGTCTTCTTCCCCTCATACCTCTACATGGAATCCATCATCAGCATGTGGCAAGGAATGGGTATCCTCGACGAAGTATGGAAGTACAAGCTGATCCTAGTCGAAACACCTGATGCACAAGAGACTTCTCTCGCTTTAGAAACATACCGCACAGCATGCTGCAACGGCAGAGGAGCGGTTCTCCTCTGCGTCGCCCGTGGAAAGGTTTCGGAGGGTATCGATTTCGACCATCAATACGGTCGGACTGTGCTTTGCATCGGTGTTCCATTCCAGTACACCGAGTCGCGAATACTCAAGGCCCGACTGGAGTTTCTGCGAGAAACGTACCGCATCAAAGAGAACGACTTCCTATCCTTCGATGCCATGCGACATGCGGCGCAGTGCCTCGGTCGAGTCCTGCGTGGAAAGGACGACTATGGAATCATGGTCCTCGCCGATCGTCGATTTCAGAAAAAACGGACTCAGTTGCCCAAGTGGATCAACCAAGGCCTCCAAGAGGCCGACGTCAACCTGAGCACTGATATGGCCGTCAGCAGCGCCAGGAGGTTCCTGAGGACCATGGCGCAACCTTTCCGAGCCAAGGACCAGGAGGGCATCAGTACCTGGGGGTACCAGGATCTGATGGAGCACAAGGAGAAGATGGATTTGGAGAGGATCAAGGAACTAGAAGATGCAGCGCAGAAACCACAAGTGTCGGCACCGGCGGCGCCGGACAACTTTGAATATGACGATGAGGATCTAGACCAGGAGATGATGGAAATGGAGGGCTTCTAGATTTTTTTTTTTTTTTCTTTTTTGTAATCGGGGCATTAAAAGAACATATCAGGGGGGATATCGTGTAAAATTGTATCATAGTATTAGCATAATCGAGCACTTCCCCGATACCATTCATCTATTCATGCCGTCTATGTTCTATCAGTGAGGAGTCTAACGAGATCAATGAACACTCGAATGATTGCCTTAACGCCAGATATTCCATCTATTCCTTCACGCCTTGCTTTATATTAAAGGGATATCACCAATGGGTCTTCAATAACTCCCCTCCGTCTTATTACAAATATCCTGTTCAATTCACCAAAAGTCTCTTCGCCGCTTTGTTCGCTCTCAGGGCGGGAAGAGTGTGAGCCCTTCCCGGCTTCCTTCCAATCTCAATGCAGAGCATGCGAATAAAGTCGTGGTTTGTCCAGTAGCTTGAGTGTGCGCTGAGCATGTTCAAATACTGGATTTCCAAAGGACCTCCCCCAGAGCGGAGGTACCAGTCTATTTGCCCATTGTCATTGAGCAGAAAGGCCTTCTTCTCGGCAATCTCCTCCCGGGTGAAATCGTGCACCTCGAGCTCCAGTTGGGACGGAAGACGGATCGTCGATGGGCGCTCTGGCTCTGGGGCGAGTGGATTGGGGGCTGGACCCATGCCTGGCACGACATTGCGCATGGCGGCACCGACAGACTTCCACAGAGAGCCTGCGATGCTAGGAACGTAGGCTGTCTTGAGGCTTGCCGCGTAGTTAGGGTCAACGGCGCCAGTGAGTAAGTATGCAATCGGGTCCTCTTTAGCAAGGATGTTGTAGATGTTGTCAACTGCCAGGCAACCAAATGTGCCGGCCTCTCCTACGACATCCTTGGCCACGATGTCACTTGGATCAGCTCCTGGCTTCACTCGACCATGTCGGGGCATGAGCGTGCCGCGTTCAAGGAGGAGGAAAAATCCAGCTGGACTGCCTGCCAGGAAAAGGTTCTTTGTATCGAATTCGAAGAAGCGTGTCTCGGGCTCCTTGCGGGTCAAATCGAGTTTAGGCGCCATGGTCGGCTGATTCGAGAGGATCTCGAGAGCCATGGCGCTCCCCAGCGAGTGTCCGATCAGATGGACCCGCCCCTTTTCGGCAAATCCTGGGTTATTGCGGCACCATAGCCGATAGACGCGGTTTGCTTCGGACACGAGTGCCTTGATCATCTTGCCTTTGTGGTGGGACATGTAGAAGGGGATGTCAAACATGACGTCCGATATCATGCTTCGGACTGCGGGAATGGTACCAGGCTCAATATCCTTGAGCCCGAAGCCCTCGGGTGTGTGTTCTGCCTTGTCTTCCTCTGTCATTGGTCCTCCATCCTCAAACGAAAGGCCCGTCCTCCAATTCAGAGGGAGGATCATGAGTCCGTTGTGGTCTTCCCGGAGTACATGCCTGACGATGGGGCTCTGGAGTTCAATGTTGACGGCTCGACGGAAGCCATTGATGGCATGGGTAAAGTGGAAGCTCTCAACGCGTTCTGCAAATTTCTGGCCGATGCCATGAGCGACGAGTATCAGATCAGTAACTTGTCCTCTTTCTTTATCGGCCTTGCAGGCGGAGCACACGTCCTGGCCACTGCTCTCATGAGACTCGTCCGCTGCTGATGCACCTGGTTTGTTCGGTGTTTGTTTCTTCTGATGAAGACGCTCCCACGCTGCCCGATCAAATCCCCTCACAACAGGGACCCCGACGGTCACGCCCTTCATAATCTTCAACACGGGACGTCTTCCATAATACGCTGAGGGCTTGAGGCTTGGCTTCATGAGGAACGCCTCGGTGGTATTCTTGTATATGACGTGGTAGTTTGAGAAAGGCCGCGCTGGGGTCTGAAACTCTCCCGAGGTTCTCTTATCCGCGGAAGTTGGGTGGATAAATCCTTCAGCAGCGGCTTCGCCACGAAAACAGCGAGCGGCGCAGAACGGATCCATTGGTATGGCTGGCTCCGGGAAACCAGCGTCATCTGCAGAGCCCATCTCAGACTCTTTGGGCCAAAGCCTATGTGACACTTTCTCCTCGCCTAGTGGTCCGACATCGATGGCACATCGCAGTTCGTCCCTCCAAGTCTCCGTCCACGGTCTGAGTTCATGGTAGCCGGCCTCCAGCTGATTCGCTACAGAGGGCGGAATCGGAAGCATCGTGTCCCTGCACCATGTCAATGAGGGCCTCCTTGGTGTTCATACATGGAAAAAGTACCTATAAAACCATGTTGCTCGGGCCACAACGGCGATATCGTTGATAGGAGACCAGTAAATTGGCTCCATCTGGAGCATTGGCAACGAAACCATATGCAGTCTTGATACCCCCACGGCAACTTCTGCGACACTAGGTCGGTAGTCAGCTTCCACTGACTTGTGGGCCCGGTTGGCGGTTTGGGTTGTAACATCTGGTTCAGTTGGTGTTTCGACGTGGTCTTGTGGCCGACCAACGTCCTGCAATGGTCCACCAGCCTGGGGGACCGGGACAGAGCCGGGCTCAGATTGTGTTTCGGGGCTGCCGACTCGCACAAAGGGCTTCCCAGATATCCCATCGTCCAAAGCTGGCAGGCGGGTGAGGAGTGGACTGCCAACGGGTGTCCGTGACCGAGGAGTCTGGTTCTTGTTTTGCGATGCTGAAGGAGGATTGATCCTCACGTTCGTTTCGCCAATGGTAGATCGGCGTTTTGCGCTACGAGGCTCCGTTGTTGTCTTCGAAAGACGGGTGATCGGATGGCCGGCGGCGACTGCAGAAGAAGATCCCGGACGGCTGGAAGGTCTGTCCGCCGAAGATGGACGAGGCTCTGTCCCGTTGGTGGCTTGTTCTTTGAGACGGCCAAGCGCAAGGACAACCTGTTGGGTTACGTCGTCTACACTCAAGGCAGGGTTTCGCCTCCTGATCAAGGCACAGAAAGTGCTCTCGAGTTCTTTTGTAACATCGCGGACCAGCTCAGAACAACAAGCGGGCACCGGGGCCGTGGGTAGGACATGGCCAGTTGGCGCCACTGCATCGTGCAGTTGGTATCCTGCGCGATGTCTTTCCCAGTGCTTCGAGGTGATGGCTTGGATGAGCAATGACAGTTTATTCGCATCAAACTGGGATGGGCGACTTTGGTCTTTCCAGGCATCTTGGTGGGCTCGGCGGTCCTTGTCGGACATTAGACTCAGCCACGCCTTCTCGAGAGCATTGTTGTCTCCTCGAGCAAAGGGACGCACTTGGCCCTTGCTTGTCTTTGCGTCGGTGCTAACGATCGAGGAGGTCGAAAGAGGGTCGTCGATAGGGATGATGGACGAGTAGAAGAACTGTGCCTCGACGGGTGGTACATGGTCATCTCGCTGAAGGTGGCTGACAGGAGCGAGGCGGCACTTGGGCCCGTATGTATGATCGTGTCCTGCCATGGTGACAGTCGTCGGATGTGCAGCTCGCACAAATAGATGTCCGAGTAAGCCAGAAGTAGACTGCACGGCTACAGGGCGTTGATTGCAGCGACTGGGTCAAGTTGGACCTCTCGGGGCTGGTGTATGCGGCGTGGAATTCGGATGGGCCATAGAGGCAAGGCGGCGTAGAGACTCGTGGCTTGCCGTCCACGTAGTCGAATGGTCAGCACACAAGGAGGGGGGGTAATGAAAGAAGAAAGTGCACGGGAATGGACGGAGGATAATATTGGAAGCCTACGGCGTGTGTTCACCGACCTCCGATCAAGGGCGCGATGACGTGGGAATGCGCTGGACATTCCGCCTGCCCTTAAACTGTGGGCCGTGATTAAGTATCTAAATTAAACAATCAGGTATCTCCCTGGCTAATTCGGCGGGAAATTATACCTACCCCAAGCATTAAGCAACCTGTCGATACTTTTTTGCCTACTAATTTCAAGCTAACATCACATGCATGCCGCCCACCTGCCACGTAGGTCAGGCTTGTTACTAAATCCTCTGAAACATGGAATCGATGGCTCTAACACTAGCTCGGGATAGTGCCCTATGTATCCATCTCAACCTCCGACGTGATGATACTTCGTAAACTCTTCAAGTTGTCAGGAGAGACACAAACCAGCAAACCCAGACAAAATATATCATGCCATAACTCTGTCCTTATACCAAGCAATGGCCGTGCTTCAAAAAATAGCATGAGCGTCGTCGTAAGTTCAATGCAATCGGCACACTTTCATCACCATCTAATTTCCCAGGCCTGTGATTCCAGGCCGTCAATTCAGCGTCTCACTGCTATTCGCGGATCTTGATCTGGGGCATGCTTATCATCGTCCTTTATCGTAAACTCCTAGATCTACATTGACGTTTCATCTGCAGATGTACCCAGCTCTCTCGTCTAAGTCCCTTATAGGTTCCCCACGGGGGGGGCAAAAAAACACCAGGATAGCCCGTCTCCGTCGCAACACACGCTCGGTCAGAAATCTCCAACGCAACCACTGTGTCAAGGTCCGGGTCACTTCAACGTAATGATATCACCAAGGGCATTCAAATTCGTCTCTTGATGTCCTTCTTCACTAAACCCACACAAGCTTAGAAGTGCTACGGCAAAGAGAGCCCCATCTCATTGAGTCCCGTATCTTTTACCGCCGAGCCCAAGAGATGTAACACAATGATGACCTACCCAAACGAATTTCCGCCAAGGTGCATCTACTCATAGTCGTATACTAGTAACAAACAGTAATCCGTATGGGGTTTCTCACAGGTATAACCCTCGTGGACCTCGGCTTGAATGCGACGCCGAAACAAAGGCGATCTGATTCGCCAAACAAGGGGTAGATCCGCAACCAGAAAAAAGTTCTCTGCATACAAGGTAGTGAACGGAGCACCTTTCACAGTATTGCTTTCTAGAAGTCAGGGGAGCAAGACTCGCTTTACGAGAGTATTCTCAACCAAGACACAGGTAATCATCTGCCAGGCCAATAATGGACAGATTATAGTGGCGGTATCGGAGACAGCGGGTATCAGCGAGGGCTGTGTCTTGAAGTCAATGGGATATCCATGGAGGCCACGTCCGTTACTGAGATGCCCAACTGCGTCAAGCAACTATTCAGGAAGGTGCTCCGGCCGTGTTGGTCCAGATGCAGATTCTAGGAGCTTCCTAGGCTATCTTATTCCTTTCATGTGATAGAATACCCTGGCAAACGATGCTGGTAGCCAACGAGGCTTGGCACACAGGCTCAATCTGGCCAGGTCCGAAATACCGCCGCCTGGTCTTCGCAATGGCCGATGTGTCTATCCAGAGATAGAGGAGGAAAAGTTGACGTGCATCGCTGGAGCCTCTCGAGTTAGCAATCGAGTAAGACACGAGACCAAAGCCGGAAAGTTGACCTACATTGGATACGTCTTGGCTATCGCTCATGTTCCCATGCCATCGATTTCCAAAGCGCCAACCCAGAGCCCAGGCAAATGGTGGTCTTTGTTCCTCGTGTTTGAGTGCTTAATCACCGAAGGATACAACATGTATGGTCCAGCAGTGCATGTCCAAAGCGTAGACAACCGCCGCAGGGACACAAGATGCTGGGTAGCCAAGGGAACTACACGGCACGACGAGTGTCCGAGTCAGATGTCCCTGGCTGGACGAGACCTAAGCCTGTGAAGCCTGGGCTTTGGAGGTTGAGGGTACCAATGTCAAATCGTTTCGAACAACCATCTTCCATGTGCCTAACAAACCCATCAGTATTAAAATTGTGTCTCCCAAAGCAAAAAATAACGGCAGCGTGCCTACCTTCTAAGTGTGTCTTTTCGAGCAAACAGACGCCCACAGTAGTCACACTTGTGGTTACGCTCCTTCATATGGACGCTCTGGTGATGTCGTTGCAGATCGGTTTTCCGTACAAACTTCTTGGTACACCCATCGACCGTGCAGGGGAAGGGATACTCGCGCTTCTCGTCGTGGGTCTCCAGATGCGACTTGTAGTTGTAGCTGCGACTGAAGAACTTGCCGCAACCCTTCACCTCGCACTGAAAGTTGGCTTCCTCCTTCGAAGTGTGTTTCCGCGTGGGCCTCTTCGCCTTGTTCGCCTTCAGCAACCGTCTGTCTTGGCCGAGATCAGGCATTTGCGCCTGTGTGTTCGGATAAAACTGGGACACATCATATTCCTGCTTGGGCCAGGTCGTCGCAGCGCCGGTATTCAAGTCTGACTGGATGTTCGGGGCAAAGGGGGTTCCGTCAGCGTGATAGGCCGCACTCGCTGGGCCAGAAGCCGAATAAGGTTGAGATTCAAAGCCCTGGCAATAGCCGTTGACAGAGCCATCCATCCTGAACCTAGGGTTAGACTGGTCTTGCAAGTATCCGAATGATGGCCTTGGGGCCATGACCTGCGCTCGGCTGGACTGGCTGGTCGATGGTGGTAATGAGGGGTGATGGACTGAGGGATTTCGCGCTGTTGACATGTAGGCTTCGTGCGTTTGATACGGTGCGGGCAAGCAGGTTTCGTATGTCGCGAAGGTGTCAAACTCGGCACCCATGGCATCGGATTCCGCTGAACTTGAAGGCGCTGATGTTGTAGCCGCAACCAGGGCGTCCGGGGTAACCCAAGCGGTACTGCCGTGGTCCATGGGCGGTGGTGATGGAAGCTCAGGATGGGAGCCTGAGAGCCAGCAAGGGTTGTAGCAAGGTGAAGCTGAATCGCAAGATGATTGCAAATCACTTGTTGAAACAACTTGTTGAAGGGGGGACTGGTAGCCAGTCGCCGGTCCTTCCGAAGAGCCTGGGGTGTCAGAACTGGACGAGCCCAGCTCAAGGAATCGAGGATATGATGATGCCGGAGAACCTGATGTTGATGGAGGTGTAAGGTACATGTTGATGTTGTTGAATGACGCGGGGGCTGGGTTAAAAGCCGTGGGCAGGCCGGGGTCTAGAGAGCCATACACCTTCAACAAGCAATGGAACCCTAGAGGATGGCAAGACTACAGAGCCAGTAGACTACTGCAAACAAGAGAGTTTCATCGGCCGAGTTGGAAGCCCCATGATGGGGTGTGGGTTGGATAAATATTACCAGTGCACAACCAACACCCAAGAGTCCAGAGCAACAGAGGCAAAGGGTGGCGACAGAAGAAAATATGGGCAAGACAGAGCAATGTACAGGGAAGGTCGATTACGGAGCATGCCGTTTGACGAAGCCGCAGTCGATGAATTAAACAAAGACGAGGATGGCCGAAGGATCAGGCTCCGCCTACATGGGGGGTTTGAGGAAACAGGCAAGACGGTGGAGAGAGAGTTTGGCGTTCGCGGACACTAGGGCCACTGGGAAGGTGTCGAGAAGCGGGTAACGGGGCCGGGGAGGAGAGCGAAATGAGGCCTAGGCAAGGATGTCGTTCACCAACCATGGGGCTGGGCCATCTTAGTTAGACTCGACCAGATCTCGCGGATGGGTTAAGGGAGATAACGGTGTTTCCAGGGTCGTTTACTGTCACTCGTCCAGTCTGATCGAACTGGGGTGTGCCTGGGTACGATTACGGCCGTTACATGCCCAGAATAGAGCATGCACCAACTGGTGTGAGCCAAGGTAGAATGGGCCGCATTCCGGCGAGACAAGGGTTTCCTGACGAGAGAAGCATTGGGGACAGGAGGTGACAACAGGGTTGGTGTTGGCTCGAGTTCGAGGTTCACCAGCAGTGTGGAAAGATGAACAGAACTAAGTGACAATGATCAAAGCCCCAGTGTCAGCCATGAATAATCTTCATGGTTTCTATGAGAGTGATGCCATCGTCCCATATGAAGCGGCAAGCTTCTCCACCAGTATGAACCAACACACTCAAAACCGTCCGAGTGTACTCCGTCCTGCCTATTCAATGGACATGCGCACACAGCCCCCCTTTGGCCTGAGTGGCCCATGCTCGTGAAGAACCTACCTACCACCGTAGGGCAGGTGGGCGAGTGAGTGAGCGAGTGAGCGAGTGAGTGCGTGCCTGGCTGTCGGGATCTATGAAAAGGTTGCGACTGCGTCTAAAGCGCGCGTATCGCAAGGAGTTCCCTGTAGGCGAGTCGGCCGATGCTGCGATGAGACGAGAGCAGGTTAAACATTTACCTCATCCCACAGGCGCCATAGATGGCATCCAGATCCGCTGCTATCCCCAACAAGACGGCCGTCATGGCTGACCTTGCTTTTGACAGTGCGCAGCACGCAAGTCAGCAAGGCCCTCATGCGATGTTTGCCAGGAACCACTTGGACCTTGCGCTGGCGGGGTTCATCGGGCTGGATGGAGCTCTTTGAGCCAACAGGCATGCATCGATCAACACACGGATCGCGGACAAGCTGTCATCGTGGTAAATGGCCGGGGGCTTGGTTCCCCAAGAACAAGGAGGCAACGGACCATGTGGTACGACTCGTGCGACTCGTGCGAGTCCGGGCCAGTACCACCCCAGGGGATGGGATGGGAAAGCCAAGACCAACGCCGGGCCAGATCCGAAGAGCCGATACGATATTGTACGAAGGACGAGCTGGAGGCCAAGGACAAGCAGAGGAAAACAGGAGAAAGAACCCTTGTCATGCCGGTGAGCAGCTTGTTCACACAGGGCCGTTATTCCGGTCTGGAGATGTGTGGAGGTCCAGCGAGCAGTCCATCCCTACGGAGTAATTAAGAGTGGAAGCGGGCAAGGCGGGCCAGGAACTTTGGAAGGGGGTGATGTAACACAGGGACGGTGCCAGTATTTGAATGAACACGGCTTGGAATCCCTTGTGAATGGGGGCCGTGACGAACGACGGCAAGAGGGATCGGTGGGAGCACGCGCGGTTGTCGACAGTGCGTATACTAGACATGACCGTTCCTGGCTTCCACGACCGGTGGCGCCCCGCAAGCGCCCGGCTTCAATGTCGTCGTGTCCCAAGATCCCCATCCATTCAGTCCCTGGAATACAACCCAGCTACTGTACCCAGTACATTAGTACGTATTATAGCTGGGCAGCGGAACGGCTTCAAGCCTCCCGAGGCTTACGCAGGAATAGCCCTACGGCGCCGGCCCGCTCCTTGACGTGCTGCTTTCACCTTTGGATGGATGGCTTGCAGTCCTCCCATTAGGTTCCCAGCTAATGTACAGCACACCATGGACGTACATGCATGTACATCATCCAGGGTCCGTCATCACCCAATAGCCGAGTAGCTGGTGGGTGGTGAGCTTGTCATTGATATTGCTCGTCTCCAGCATCAACTAACTGCCCATTCCGGCTGCTTGTGTGCAGGGCGACCAAGGAGAAATCGGCTCTCTGCTGCACATGCAAATTTACCCGCCCTTCTTCTTCCTTCCCAGTCCTTTTGCCCGCCTGTCCTTAGCCCCCACTGGTCTATTACCTACGAGGTAAAGTTGCGACTAGTTTGCCCGAGTCGGCATGGCCACGAGAGCCCGTCCGAGCGTTCAAGGGTCCCTTGGTGACAGCTTATTAGGCGCACCAGTTTTTGCCGCCGGGACGCCAGTGCTTTGGCGAGAAAGAGACTCACGAGCGATGGCGAAGACTTTTCATTCATGGATTGAGAGCCGATAGCTTCCAGGTTCTTCGAGCTATGCGCCAGGCTAATGTTCCTGAGCTTAATGCCCCTGGACGGCTCGTGGCTTGTACTCCTCCTCGAGATACTTGACCTCATCATCAGTAAGCCTGACATGGAGCGCTTCAACCGCCTCCTCGATCCGCGCAGGCGTGTTCATACCCAGGGTCGGCCAGCATCCCTTGTGCAGCACCCACGCGGCTGAGAGCACCGCCATGCTGAGGCCCTTCCTCTTGGCCAGCTCCTCTACACGTCCCACGACCTCGCTGCTGGCCGTCGCGTTCCATTTCGCGGAATTCTGGTCGTTCCTGGCGCGGTCACTCTCGCCGCTACCCCAGGGCCGGGTGAGTAGGCCACGAGCCATTGGGGACCAGGGGATGACACCCACGCCCGTGGCCTTGCAGAAAGGAATCATCTCCCTCTCCTCCTCTCGGTAGACCAGGTTGTAGAAGTTCTGCATCGAAATGAACTTGGTCCATCCTTTCAGCTCTGCAATATGCTGCAGCCGGGCGAACTCCCATGTGAACATGGAGCTGGCTCCAATGTACCGCACCTTCCCAGACATAACCACGTCGTGCAGCGCTCGCATAATCTCCTCGGGGGGCGTTTCCCGGTCCAGGCGATGAATCTGGAGGACGTCTAACGGCAACAATCATCAGCCACTGTCGTCAGGATGGGTGCCCAGGGAAGGCATCATTCGCGCAATTGTGATTTGCGAAGGCCACGGCGCAGGATAATCCCAAAACCGCAATCCCCGAATGTCGAGCACACGAGCTCCAAGTCATCGGCGGCTCTTTTTACAGCCAAGGCTCGAGAGTCGAGACTCTTGTCGAGTGGAGCAGGGTGAGGGAGGGGGAGACGTGCACAGGCACAATCCCATCTGGGATGTCTCTCAAAGCCCCTGTTACTATCACCTGCAGAAGATTCTGCTTCGGGAATGCCATGGGCCGTGGTGAAAGTGACAGTCATTGGCGGTTCCACTCAGACCGTCGACGTTGGATCCTAGAAGCCTGCCAGGATTCCACTGCCCACCACGTTGGTTACCACACGACTCTTGGCAGTGTGATTGACAAGAGGGAAATGGTTGGTGGCAATCGGAGGGGGGTACATACAGTATAGGGAGATGCTCACTCACCAATATAGTCTATACCGAGTCGCCTCAAGCACCCGTCGACGGCATCAAAGATGTGCTTCCTTGAGAGACCCATCTGGTTCACTGTTGCTCCATCGTTGACAACAGGAAGCCTGGTACCCTCGCCTTCAGCAATGGGGAAGTAGACCTTGCTCAGAATGACGACCTTGCTGCGAGGGATGTTGAATTTCTTCAGGGCTTTGCCAACTATTTCCTCGGAGGCGCCGTTGGAGTAGATATCAGCTGTATCCCAAGTATTGATCCCCAGGTCGTAGGCCTTTTTGAGCAGCTCAAGCCCTTGCTCCTCGTCAAGGGTCCACGGGGTTCCCTCCCACTTGGAACTACCAAAGACCATGCATCCCATGATGATCTTGGAGATCTTAAGCCCGCTCTCTCCAAGTCTGGCAACGCACAGTTAGCTTTGAGATCCAGTCACCGAAATAGGAAATTCGCCCGCCTTGTATACTCCATCTTAGGTTGATGTGCAAGTGTCCCTGTCAATTGTTAATCTCGGAGCCTGGGGATGGCGATTTGTATCTAAAAAAGACTCAAGCTGGTCGACAGGGACGTTCCTTTTCTATACATCAGGCAGGGACTGGCTGTCTGACTCTGTCCGACAGTTCACAAACAGGTTGACTCATAATACATGTTAGAACCCCTCACTTCACTTCCCGAGACCCAACCCCCACCGAGGAATGAGTCTATCCTGTGCCAGCCGACAAAATGATCCGAAATTGCGGACGGCTATTGATATCGGCTTTGAAGCCGAGGAATATGAAGTGGAACCTAACGATAGGAAGCATTTGGCCTCTGGAGACGCAATCTGCGATTGGCTCGGTGCTTCAAACGCGTCATTCTCTGTCTCTAAACTCCGAAACCGGACACTATTTAATAAGTCCTGTATCTTTCAACATATCCCTGACCCAACCCAGTGCTTCAATCGTCCATTTTCGCTTATTGCAAGTCCATAGTCAGTTTTGGGATACACAAAGCTCGACCAGAGAAACCCATCTACCGCTTAACGGACGGAGGGTTAAAGAATAAGAGTCCGCCGTCCAGTCAACGCCATTTTCGTATTTGAGAGACCTCTCGCCCAACAGGGCGGTATTATGAGCAACCGGGTCACGCCGAATCTGTTCAGCGCGGTCGCCAGGTTTCGTCCAGTTCTCCTTCCCGTGATTGTTGCTTCATTAAACGAATCCCTTGGCGAGTGACCAGAAGTTATCCATCTTAGTGCGCGAGAGTGCCTCTCTCGCCTCTGAGTCCGTCTCACAGACTTTGCTTCCCCACTTCCTGAAAGCTCGTGCCTTTTGCTCACCCTCAAAGACCAGTTTGCACTCGTTCATTGACATGTCCTTCAGTTCCCCATTATCCTTTTCGGCAAGAAGCCAGTCGCGTACGGTTCCCTGTTTTCCATCTCGGTCCCTTGATGGCGCGTTCTCAGTCCAATCGATGCGGTTAAGCATGAGCTTTTTGAACTTTTTGATACTCCATTCTCCTCCCTCGACGATGACCAGGTTGAACTTAGGATGCATGATGCATGTTCCTGTCAGTGCCAATTGCTCAGCATTGACACCAATCTTGTATCGGTGCTGTCCATTTGCCAAGCTTCCAATCTTGAATACCAGAATGTGGATTCCTTTGTCGGCGTCCTTTTGTTGGTTTGTGGCCAGCTTTTCGTGTTTTTGTTCCTTTGTGAGCTTCCTCTCTTCATTCGCCTCGACGTGCTTTTGATGACGCTCGGCGATCTCGCGGTTTACTCGTGCCTCGACAGCTGTTGGGTCCTTGACAGCGACTAAGAATATGTTAGCATGTCCACCAGAAGACGACAAGCAAGAAAAGGATAACTTACCATCACCAAGAACTCGCATCAGGTTGCCCTTCTTCACCTTGGGAGGAGGCGCAGGTACCAATCCAAGGCGAATCTTAGCTTGCATCTCCTTCAACTCCGCCATTCGACGCTGCCGTCGGAGTTTCGCCTGTTCCCTGGATGTCAAGAACATAGGCTTTGCGGCCGGCACATGTCTATCTTGGGGCGGCTCAAGGGCGACTGGATGCTGGATGTATTCGGTGATGATACTATCGGGGGTCGTGAACTTGAGCTTCGAGGTATCGTCTATCACGTCGTAGTTTGCGCCCTCGACAAGTCCTTCGTCCCACCATTCGATCTCTGGAGGTGCATCCACGACGAAATTTCGCTCCACATCCAGATCTTCGTCAATGCCAGCCTTCCGAGTCTGCTCCGCAATCCGCTTCTTCATCACCTCGAGGGCGGCTTGTCGGCGAAGAGCATTGGCTTGGGCGATGTATTTCCCCTTCTGATTGAAGACCAGCGACCGAGACTGGCGCGCCTTGCCGCCAGCCGGTTGTGTTGCTAGGCTTGGGTCGTAGTAGGGGTTCTCTCCATTTCCCTTGTTGCTAGGTCCCGGCTTGGATCCATCTTGCGATCGAGCCCTGTCCGATCGTGCGCTCGAGGGTGTAGGTGTCGAATCTTTGGATTTGTTGGGCGATTTCAACGATCCGAGATCTTCCAGGGCTGGGTGAAGACCAACGTTCAGGCCTCCTTTCGCTTTGCTTGTTCCGATCGCTGCAGCAACACGAGCCTTGAGCGCAGCCATCCTGTCGGCAGCGGAGTCGGTCTTTTGCACTCGTGATGAGGCATCATGACGTGGCCCGAGGCCAGGAGACTGGCTTTTGCGGTCCATGGCTCAGTTACCCTCTGGATCAATCTGCAAAGGGACTGCCTGATGGACCTCGAGGGCGCCTCAACAGCCGGTCGGAATCGCAGTTCAAGCAAGGAAGTCTGTTCGTTCAGGTATCTGTAGCGGCCAGTCCCAATAAGTGGTATGTTGAACCGAGCGGTGTTGCAAAAGTGGTTGCGAGTTGTGCGAAATGGAAAGCCAAAAGGATGATGCGAACCATGGACTAACGCAAGATACACCTGAGCTGAGCCGCAGCGCGACAGGCACCCGCCGCATTGACCAGCCTAAAATTCTGCCACGCCGCACCGCCAAAAATTTGTTCACTTGCAAGCTTTCCCCCACCACTTTAACCTTCACTTCGCATGCTGCACGGGGAATGGCCTTCATCAGTTAACCCAGAAACGACGCCTAATCGCCAATTCTTTGCGCTCGACAGGGCGGTAGCAGCGTCGCCATGAATATCGCCCAGCCAGTCTCCTCCGGGGTGGAGAGTGTCGAGTTTACATTCCTGTCACCAAAGGAAATCCGATCCATTTCGGTCAAGCGAATCGAGAACGACAGTACTTTCGACAACCTCCTCAATCCTGTACCAGGCGGTCTATACGACCCTGCGCTCGGTTCTTGGGGCGATGCGCCGTAAGTCCCAGTCCAATCCCCGAGAAATCAATGCGGGCAGAATCTCACAGCAGGGTCACAGATGCACAACGTGTAATCTCAACCAGTCTACGTGCCCCGGCCATGCCGGCCACATTCAACTCCCCGTCCCAGTCTATCACCCGGTGTTTATGGATCAGGCCTATCGGCTTTTGAAGGCCACTTGCGTCTACTGCAAAGGATTTCGACTCCCTCAAAAGGAATTGCACAAATACGTGTGCAAGTTGAAGCTCCTGCAACATGGCCTGATCCAGGAAGCACACATTGTCGGCGTCATTGGCGAGAACGACCTGGCCATCGAGCTTGGCGATTTTTCCGAGCTCGAGAGTGAAGCCGAGGAAGAAGGCGACAGCAGTTCCATCGATAACGTCACCCGCGCGAGAGACAAGTACGTCGACAAATGTCTCCGCGGTATCAAAGTGAAGCGAGGTGACACGAAGCGAGGAAAGCATGAGGGAGCAAGCGAAATGCGACGCGAAATCATCAAAGAATTTCTCGCTGAAATCACCAAGAAGAAGGAATGCGCCAGCTGCAAGGGTATCTCGCCGTCCTATCGCAAGGATCGATTTGTAAAAGTTTTCGAAAAGTCATTGTCGGATAAGGATAGGGCCAAGATGGCTCAGAAGAACTTCAAGCAGGCCGACGCCATGGCCAGGGTGCACCAAGCTACGACAAAACAGAAACCAGATGGCTATGCATCTGACGAGGGTGTTGCGGATGTAGGCTCTCCAACTCGCGAGAAGTCACGGGTCGATGGAGATGACGCTGACCAGGATATCGACATGCCTGATGCCGACACCGCACCCGCTACAGTCCCGCAGAGGTATATCAGTGCGATGGAGGTTCAAGCACGCTTAAACGAACTTTTCACAAAGGAACAAGAGCTGGTGTCTCTGTTGTACAACGCGAAGCCCCCGACTAAAAGCTCCGCAAAAGTCACCCCAGACATGTTTTTCATAACGGTCGTCCTTGTTCCACCGAATCGATACCGCCCAGAGGCCCGCACTGGCGATTCTCAGATTTCAGAGGCTCAACAGAACTCACTGTACAAAAACATTCTCCGAGGCTGTGGGAGAATTGCCCAACTACATACGCAGCTTCAAGAAGAGCGGGCGGACGTCAATCAGCTACATCAAGCTTGGACGGAATTGCAAGAGGCGGTCAATGCTCTCATCGACAAAAACAAGAACCCTGTCCAGGGTGCTGCGGCAAAGCGCAACGAGGACGGCATCAAACAGATGCTCGAGAAGAAGGAAGGTCTTTTCAGAAAGAACATGATGGGGAAGCGAGTCAACTATGCCGCTCGAAGTGTCATTTCTCCTGACCCCAACATCGAGACCAATGAAATCGGTGTCCCGCCGGTCTTTGCAAAGAAACTCACATACCCAGAGCCCGTAACAAGCCACAACTTCCGGGATATGCAACAAGCGGTCATCAACGGCGTGGACAAATGGCCAGGTGCTTTCGCGATTGAGAACGAAAATGGTCAAATCGTCAACCTTCGAAACAAGTCCGCCGATGACCGCGTGTCTCTAGCCAACCAGCTGCTGGCCCCTACAAGCAGCAACGCAGCCCGAACCAGGAATAAGAAGGTATATCGCCATCTCACCAATGGTGATGTCGTCTTGATGAACCGCCAGCCGACCCTACACAAGCCATCCATCATGGGCCACCGAGTACGAGTCCTTCCCGGCGAGAAGACCATTCGAATGCACTACGCCAACTGCAACACCTACAACGCCGATTTCGATGGTGATGAAATGAACATGCATTTCCCCCAGAATGAAGTAGCCCGAGCAGAGGCCTTGCAGATTGCCGACACCGACCACCAATACCTCTCCGGAACCGCTGGCAAACCACTGCGAGGTCTTATTCAAGATCACATCTCTGTGTCTGTGGCTCTCTGCAACCGCGACACGTTTTTCAACCGAGGTGATTACCAACAGCTGGTGTACAACGCCCTACGCCCCGAAAGCGGACATATCGTCGGCGAGAGGATTGAACTTGTTGCTCCGGCAGTGATCCGACCAGTTGCCAGGTGGACCGGCAAGCAAGTGATCACCACCATCCTTAAGAACATGCAGCCCCCCAACTGTGGCGGACTTTGCATGAAGGCAGAGACTCAGATCAAGGCTAGTCAGTGGGGCAGGAACTCAGAAGAGGGCACAGTACTGTTCCAAGATGGTGAGTTCATCACTGGAATCTTGGATAAGTCACAGATTGGACCCAGCTCTGGCGGTGTCATTCACGCTGTTCATGAAATCTACGGCCCAGCTATTGCAGGGAAGCTGTTAAGTAGTCTCGGCAGGCTACTAACGAGATATCTCAACGTACGAGCCTTCTCTTGCGGCATTGACGATCTACGGCTCACGCCTGAGGGAGAGCGGGCTCGGCGGGAAGCGCTTGTGCCTGCCGATAATGTTGGCCTCAATGTCGCTTCGTCATACGTCTCTCTCGAGCAGAACCCTGGCCCCCGAGATCCCCTGCTCCTCGAGCGCCTCGAGGAAGTTCTCCGCGACGATAATAAACAGGAGGGCCTTGACCTTCTTATGAAAGAGGGCCTCAGTGGTATCACGGATAAGATCCAAACTGCGTGTGTTCCCAACGGCCTGGAAAAACCATTCCCCAAGAATCAGATGCAAGCCATGACAACATCTGGTGCAAAGGGATCCAGGGTCAACGCATCACTAATTTCTTGCAATCTTGGGCAGCAGGTCTTGGAAGGTCGACGTGTGCCGATTATGGTCAGCGGCAAGTCATTGCCATGTTTCAACGCATTCGAGACTCATGCTCGAGCTGGTGGCTATATTGTCCAGCGTTTCCTTACAGGGATTCGACCGCAGGAGTACTACTTCCATCACATGGCTGGGAGAGAAGGTTTGATTGATACAGCTGTCAAAACATCTCGATCAGGATATCTGCAGAGATGTATCATCAAAGGCATGGAAGGCCTGACCGTTGCCTACGATACCACCGTGCGCGATGCGGATGGCTCCATGATTCAGTTCTTGTACGGCGAGGATGGCCTCGACGTGACAAAGCAAAAGTACTTGACCGATTTCAGCTTCATCCTTGAGAATGTCACCTCGGAAGCTGCCCAGCTCAGATACGACCCTGGCATCGGAGAGCGTCTTGGTATGCACCGTGAATCCATCACCAAGTACATGAAGAAGGCCATCAAGCACGCCAAGGCACATGACCCCAAGGCTCAAGATCCGCTTTCTGGCCTATTCAACCCGGCCACTACCGCTTTCGCCACGTCGGAGAATTTCTATCGAGCCATGACCACGTACCTAAAGGACAACAAGGATGGTCTCATCCGAGACAAATCGGACAAGAAGAAACTCGCCCTTTCACGCGTAAGCCTCAACAAGAAAAATGCGGAGATGCTATTCGCGATGAAGTATTTGCGCTCTCTTGTCGAGCCTGGAGAGGCCGTCGGTATCGTGGCGGGCCAGTCTATCGGTGAACCCTCGACTCAGATGACACTGAACACTTTCCATTTGGCTGGTCACTCTGCCAAGAACGTCACACTGGGTATTCCACGACTACGAGAAATTCTTATGACTGCCAGTGATAAGATTTCTACGCCAGCCATGTCTCTTTATCCAATTGACGAGATGTCTACGGCGGATGCAGAGATATTTGCCAAATCCATCTCGGTATTGCCCCTTGGCTACATCCTGGATAGTGTCACTGTTGAAGAGAAGGTTGGGCGTGGCAAGCGCTACGGCTCGGCCAAGGTTTATCAGGTCGACCTCAAGTTCTTCCCCTCCGAGGAATATACCAAGACGTACGCTATCAGCGTGCCAGACGTCGGAGAGACCATTGAGAGGAAGCTGCTCCATCGCCTGCTAACCCTAGTGAAGAAGGATATCAAGAAGCGACAAACTAAGTCTACTTTGGCCACTCCTGAGATTGGGGTGAAGGCTGGTGTCGTGGAAACAGCTGCGCCTAATACCGAAGCCGAAGGCAACTGGGATGAAGACGACGACGATGGCGATGGCGATGACGATGCAACGAATACCAAGCAGCGGGCCAACCGGAGCGAGGCAGTATCATACGGACCCAACGACGACGAGGATGATGCGGTTCAACAAGAGATGGAGCGGGATGCTGCCGATGTGGATGTGGATGATGAAGGCCTTGGTGGCAGTCCGCCCCCGGAGGCTGACGATGAGGATGGCGAGGGTGGTGAGGGCATCAACTGGTCAACAAAGGCACGAACCGAACGTGTTCTTGCAGCATATGAGGAGGTCACGGACTTCTCATTCGATGGAAACCGTGGGACCGAGTGCAGCTTCACGCTTGAGTTTAGCTCGACTATTCCCAAGGTCCTCATGCTCAACCTTGTGCAGAACGCTGTGAAGAAGACGGTGATCCAGGAGATCTCGGGCGTCGGCGCTTGCACCTACGTGGAGGAGAAGGGCGTTCGAGTAATTCACACGTCAGGTGTGAATCTACAGGCGATGCAGAGATACAGCGACTTCATTGATCCCCATCGTATCCAGACCAACGATATCGCGGCCGTGATGTCGATGTACGGTGTCGAGGCGGCCCGTAACAACATCGTGCAGGAGCTGGCAGGCGTCTTCGGATCCCACGGCATCAAGGTGGACAATCGCCACCTAAACCTGATTGCAGACCACATGACAAGGAACGGCGGATTCACGCCGTTCAACCGAATAGGTCTGAAGGGCAACGTCAGCCCCTTCACCAAGATGAGTTTCGAGACGACCCTGGCATTTCTCAAGGATGCCGTGTTGGATGGTGATTGGGATGATCTCACAACGCCGAGCAGTCGGTTAGTGATGGGCAGGCTGGGAAAGGTCGGCACAGGAGGGTTCGATGTTTTGGCGCAGCTTCCTACATATCATGTTGATTCTCTGGCGTAATTAGGTCTGTAAAAGTGTAGATGCAATCAGTTTGTTTATTTGTCAAAGATAGTTACAACCCCAACCCAGTCTCCATATTAAATCAACGCGTTTGTATTAGTACAAGCGAACAACTCGCGTTCTAGGCATAGCAATTTTGAGCCCGTGACTCACTTTTGTGGTGAGTCTTCAGGTCGCGGTCAAGAGTCAGACAGGGGGACTTGGAAAGCCATTTTCGTGGTTGAACAGCTCGCGATACCTAGCATGAAGTTGGCACAGCGGGTCATCTGACAGTCAGGCACCCGTGATCGGAGTCGTCAGCATTCGCTTACGACACTCTCCTGGTCAGCGACCGACTGAGCCTGAGGCACTCCATGGGTCAAGCTCGCTCCAGTTTCTGTGATTACATCGCCCGACCGAGATGGCGTTATGTGGACGCGTCGCGTTCATCGGGTCCTCGCGGTTACTATTAAGGCACGATTCGCGTGTTGGGGAGCTAATTAATTGTTTATTTGCGAGTCACGAGTACGGAGAGCAGAAGGTGATCATAGACCGGTGGTCAATTGCATGCAGCAGCTATGATAGTGCTGCCCGGTAGTGTACATCCCAACTGTAGAAAGCATTTGTTCCTCGCGAACGCCTGTGATTATCCCCCATCCGTGATATTCCGTGTCAAAACAAAGTCATGATCCTCCCAGTATTCCTCATGTCAGCCAGCAGCTTAGTTGCGCTCACCGCGAAGGCGGCGGGCGAGCTGGATGTCCTTGGACTGGATGGTGACACGCTTGGCGTGGATGGCGCAAAGGTTGGTGTCCTCGAAGAGGGAGACGAGGTAGGACTCGACAGACTCCTGGAGGGCGCCGATGGCAGAGGACTGGAATCGGAGATCGGACTTGAAGTCCTGAGCAATCTCACGGACCTGTTTGTGCCTTGTTAGCGATGATCAAGCGATGTAGATGCGATGGCGAATGCTTACCAGACGCTGGAAGGGGAGCTTTCGGATGAGAAGCTCAGTCGACTTCTGGTATCGTCGAATCTCACGGAGAGCGACGGTACCAGGCTTGTAGCGGTGAGGCTTCTTGACACCACCGGTGGAGGGGGCGGACTTGCGGGCTGGATGCGATGGTTAGTCTTGATGATCAAAAACGCGTGTCGCGTCGCGGCGCGGGGTGGAAGAGGAAATGACTCACCAGCCTTGGAAGCGAGCTGCTTTCGGGGGGCCTTGCCACCAGTGGACTTTCGGGCGGTCTGCTTAGTGCGAGCCATTGTTGATGGTTGATGTGAAGATGGAGATGAAGTTGATGGAAGAGATGATGTTTTTGTTGATGGTTGTTGTGGTGGGGGTGAAGGCTGAAGTGGGTGTGTGATGCAGGAGGAAAAGTCGGAAGCGAAGGCAGGCGGGGGGATTGCTTTAATACCTGTGGCTAGCAGGTTGAAAGCGCGGCGGCTGATCTGATGCAGCGCTGGACCGTGCGCTACTGATTGGAGTGCTTTTTTTTTTTTTAATCGCCCACCCGAAAAACAGAAAATCGGGCCCTGTCATTCGTGCCTGCCATTTTCAAAAATGCGCGCGACTGATTAAAAAAAATGGCTGCACGTGTGCTGATTTTCCATTGGCCGAAAATGCTCCCCCCGCGCCATCTTGCTGGAAGGCTCCACAAACACGTCGCCTTTGTCCTTGATTGGAATGTAGGCAACCAATGGCAAATCTGATGGGTAAGGTCAGACAGGCTGCCAGGCACGGCATTTCTGGTTCGTGTGGCAGAGGAGGCAGCTGGGGAACCGATGTGCGCCCGTTTGAGTCGGGCATGTATCTTTGCTGCAGCCCATGTGCGATAAGGTACATCTGTACTTTGAGATAGTGGCCTCTGCCTTTGTAGTCTACTGCACATCTTGCACCATGTGCTATTGTTCGTGCGAGGATGTAAAGCACTGTGAAGCCTTCGCGGCGTTCAAGTCTTACTAAGTTGATGGAATCTTGCAGTAAATAATATGATATCGAATTCACGCGTGCTTTTTGCCATGTTCTGCCCCTTTGGCCTAATGTGACCATGTTAGTTGAGTGGTGTTGTCACAAAGGCTGAGCAAAATGCATTGTCTTCTTTGATGACTGCCGAGTTAGAATGATCGCAGTCTACATAACCACTACAAAACACGCACAAAGAGCCTTGCAACCTCGCCACATCACAAAGACAAGTGAGTCATATGTACACCTATCAAAAACCAAAGCTACGAATTGCTAAAGTCACGGAGGATCGCCACCTACCAAAGCCGTTCATCAGTAAAGACATGATCTTTGCGATGCCACGATATCTACCCTGAACAACTCCCCAAAAAACCCGACATCTGGCGTGTCAAGGTTACAGGCGGGTGGCTTAATTCTCATTGGCCCAGGAGCTCTTCCCCCAGAGCGCCCCGCTTTCAAAAAATCGACGCGGGCTGATTTTTTAATTCGTCGAGGTTTTATTATTTTTTTTTTCGCGGTTGGTTACCAGATCGCGTCGGACAGGGGCGTTGGATCAGGAAGTGGGTCCATGCCGACTGATCTTGAATCTGGCCCACTCGTACTTAAGCTCGACCGCTCCCGCTCTTTGCAACCGCATCTTATCCTCTACCACTTCATCTCACCACCCACTCTCTGCATCACCAACAAATACACCAAGTGTGTACCTCTTATACCCTCACAACACCAACACCTCCCACATCAATCACAATGACTGGACGTAAGTAACATTGCATCACTACCTGCCACCCAACCCACACCTGTCGATCGCATCGTCGCGCCGACATAGGACGCGACGCGTCTCGAGCAACACGTCCCCAAGAACATGAGCTAACTTAGCATCGCAGGCGGCAAGGGCGGCAAGGGTCTCGGCAAGGGCGGTGCCAAGCGCCACCGAAAGATTCTTCGTGACAACATCCAGGGTATCACCAAGCCTGCCATCCGACGTCTCGCTCGCCGAGGTGGTGTCAAGCGTATCTCTGCTAGTATGTATTATCCATGTAGACATGTACGGACATGACTAACCAGCAACGCAACAGTGATCTACGAGGAGACCCGTGGTGTTCTCAAGACCTTCCTCGAGGGTGTCATCCGTGACGCCGTCACCTACACCGAGCACGCGAAGCGAAAGACCGTTACCTCGCTGGACGTTGTCTACGCTCTCAAGCGACAAGGCCGCACCCTCTACGGTTTCGGTGGTTAAGCGGGGTTTGTTTTGCATGTCTGTTACGAATCTTTGCGGCCTGCTGTGCTCGCTGCGCAGGGCCATGTAGGGTGTTCATGATGACAATGGGTCCGGTCTTGTTTTTTGGGTGTTCTGTATCATAAGGGAAACGGGGCTTACAATTGGGGATAATTGAACATGCCCTCGAGGCGATCTTGATCATCGCGCCAGCAGCCTATCTCGTGGTACTATGCTCACGAATCAGTTACGTGCCCAACAGTGCCGTGTCGTGCCTGCTCCAAGACACCCGTTCTCATGACAGGCTACGCGTTTGGGAGGTACGGGTGTCGAGGTATGTTTTGATGCGCGATTTGCCGTAAGAGTGTGGGTGGTTGTTTCCCCCAACTCTGGCTATCTCGTATCGGGAGGTTGTACAGTGCTTGACATTTATGAGGGTTACGCCATCGAAGGCTTCCCTTTCGAGTATGGAGCCATTGATAGTAACACTTGACATAGAAGATGAACGCTTGATTCCAGACCTTGATTGGTATTCGTAATAGCCACCTGCAACAACTACATGTCCTGTATTAACAAAGGTTATCCCGCACATCTCTCCAGGCTCTTATTCTCGTGGTAATAGCCTAGTGATCATCTTTGAAATATCGGACAACGAAAGCTGGTGAAACTTTGTATGATACCCTTTGGGCCCGGACGAAGCTGCCTTCGGCAGTACACGCGTCCCGAACACTATCGAAATCATAATAACGAAATCCGAGGGCCTGTGTAAATCGCGTTGCTGGAACCGCTCTCTTGTCAGGCCGTGACTCGTCGCTGTGCTGGTCAAGTCTGGCCTACCCTACAGTAGCGTGAAGACGTGGACTGGCAGAGGCGACAAGAATAATGATATGATACCAAGATGGGTCAGTATAGACACTAAGTGTTCAGACGATGGGCATAGGTAGAGCCCCAAGGCATGCATCCTGCGATATAAAGGATTTTCTGCAAATTTCCCAATAAACAAATTATGATCTCGTACAATCCACCTGCTCAGCCGACCAAAGAGCTTGTTGCTGGCTGAATTAGGCGCCGTGATGGCCATTGACTCATCGCGGAGCCTCGCTCGATCGTCATTTCAGATATCAAAAGAATCACCGATGAGTGACTGAAGATAAAAGCAGCTGTCAGTGCTGCTAGTTGCCTGCAATGTAAGATATGTGGTGAGCAATACGAATGCGAGGTATATAGTATGGTTACATGAACGATAAACGATTCTAGTTCTAGAACGATCCTGGCCGATCTTGTGACCTCCATCGAGACCGGGGAATCGCATACTATAACAAGCGAGGAGGGCATGACTATCCCCTTGCGTTGGTTGAAGCCTAGAACGTGAGGGAGAGGAGAAACTGAGGGCTCGCTCACGGGATTGCAGGCTGGAGCTGTCTCGCGCTGTATGAATCGGCCGAATTTTTCGGGCGACGGAGCGAACGGGTGGCGAGACCGAGGGATCGCTGGGCCTGGACCACGTGGAAGGGGCTAAAATTAGAGCCCGCTGCGCCAGGAATCTGGGGGGTGGGCCTGGAACACGGATGGAAGGGACACGAAATCGATTTGTGAGCAACAGCGGAGTACCAAGTACTCACGGTCCGTGACCTCCGTATCGGCGTTCAGATTCCTCATCATTTGGCTCGGTGACCTCGGGTCGGGGGGCGAAATGACGTAGAAGACGCTGGTCCGTAGGACAGACGAAGATGCCATTGGGTTGCTCAGAGAAGGAAAAAGAATAATGAAATTTAGCTGCCTGCGACAAGAGATCCTTGCACTGCTGGGGGGTTCGTGCTGGATTCCATAGGTTGCTTGCACGTTTTCAGGGGTGGACAGCGACAGCGCACAGGAGCCTCCATTGAATGGCTGCCCCACGCGGACACACCGAACGGTGCTAGCTGGAACAAAACGGCCCAGAGTTAGACGGTGCAGCGCCCGAGAATGGCACAAAATGCGAAATAGAAGAAATGTTAGATCCATCTTTAGATAATGCATGGAAGGCTTATGGAACATGAGATTCCACGCCTCCCCCACCATGACCGCCCTTTAGCGCTACACTACCATGTATGTTGAATCGTGGTATGCGACTTGACCGCCCGCAACGTAGCATAGGAGCATGGGCCTTGCACCGTGGGAGTTGTCTACTTCAGCTCATACAATAATTTAGTGGCACCGTTGGCAACGTCGATCGGTGACTCGGAAAGCTGAGGAACCGGATGGCTGAAGATTCGGAGATCCGCAAACTTGCAGAGATGTTCGGAGCTGACAAACCGGCCTGCCTTGCTTGCCAGCTTCCTCTACTACCCGAATAGGATGCTGCAACACTCAACGTCTACTGGACCGCAGAAATACCGGCATCATCATTCTACTGGATTTTCTCACCGAGCAGGCCAGATTCGCCGAAATGCTCGTACCCCGAAGGCAGCCGGCGGATCGCCCGGCTCCAGCCGCCGCCGGTGCGGGTCTCTCGGCCGCAGCCCTACGCGGCCCCCGCGGACGTTGGATGGACCCTCTCCTCAGGCTATGCTCCCGGGCGTTATGGTTCACATGCCCAGCTCGACGGATAGTGTGTCGGTAATTGGGATCTTGGGAATTTGCTAACTCCGAACGAACCTAGGACACGCCTTGGATCGAGATGGGCGTCGCGCGGAGTTCGCTCCAGCTTAATGCAACCGTTCATGTACCAAGTCACGAGCACATGCTGAGGTGACTCTTCAGAGGAACTCTCGCGATTCAAGCTTGGCACGCCATGAGTGATAACGCAGTTCTACTGGGCCATGTCTCGTGTGCGAACGGGCCGGAATAAGGTCATTCGTAGCATCCCGGCTCCAGACTACCGGGTTTTCACCCCTCGCGTGCCTGGTGATTCACCTATTGCCTACGAATACGACGGTAGCGATAAATATTTCCGACCCACTCGCCCGTATTGACACTTGCTCGATATTGTTTGTTTCAACTCCGACTCTCTTACTTTGTCCTAGGATGGAAGTCTTGTCCGACAACCCAAGAAACTAGATTTTTACATGGAAGCTGGGACAATGATTAGCCGCATGTCGGAAGGCCCGTTATCTTGGGTAAGGTCGTTGGAACGGTTCATTCTCGCGAAACAACGAGAAGAGGCTGCAGATGGATGGGCTAGCTTTTTTTTCGGAGATGGGTGGGACGCATGTTGGACGAGATCGATCTGGGCGCCTGGGCATGGTCTCTAGCAGCTTGGATTTGGCAGGGTTGTGGCTCAGCCTAGGTCAAGCCACATTCCTGATTGGTTGGGTCCCCAAAGCCGACCAAGTCCGAGGGCCGGAGCGGGTCGGTCAGGCCGAAGAGCTTGTCACGCATCCACGGACCTTGTCAGCGATCTGCTACCTATCACCATTGCACCCTTAAACGTTTTTTTTTGCACATTTGAACTAGGGGGGAGGGAGTGTGACTGGGCCTGTTGGTTCCTGCGTTGCGCGCGCACCCAGACTTACCCCCCTAAACAGGATAGATGAAAAATTTTTCTTCTCGTCGAGCTTCACCCTGTCTAGCTATTTGCTCCGTTCCAGGTGATTTTCGTTGGGAACCGAGATGCCGGGTGTTGAGCAAGGTGGACGAGACGCATGGCCAGTCACACCATTGAATGTGTCATGCGATGGGTAGCCGAAGAGATTTTTTAGCTGACAAGACAGTACCATCCTATTCCCGACCTTAGCTCAGCAGACTTGTCGAGTGTTTTGTCGGCTTATCTAATGTTGCAGTCAACAGCCGACATGGATAGAACCACTTTGAAGCAACATACGACAGATGGCTCATGTGACCTCGACGCAGCATCGTCATGTGACTGCAGCGGGTGGAACGAGATGGAGTGTGGCGGAAGCCGACGGATCGTCGCTGGAGGAAGGAGGACAAAGCATTACAAACCGATCAAAGTGTGGCTGTGCGTGTGGCATTCGCGCTGGGCAGGGATCCTGCTTTGACGAAGCGAACAAAGATGGAAGATCGGCGGGGCCAGACTACGTCAGTGGACGCGGCCAACACGCACGAGAAAAAACTTGAGTTGCAGGGCAGGGCGGGCTAGGATTTCCAAGGAGCGGCAGAGGGATTGGGCGAGGCCATTGGGCGCTGCGATTTTTGTTGGCGTCGGAACCATGTAGCCCGTCGGTGCGAGCTGGCCTTGGCCCTAGGTGCAGGTGGTATTGAAGCCAAGAACGGGGCCGCTTCAAGGTACGTACTCTGCCCCGGAGTGGGCTTTCCTGCTGCGGGCGGGAGGCTTGGGCACCGGCTTTGGGAGGGCTCTCTCTCTTCGCACTTGGTCTTGCGCTTCGTCTCGCGAATGGAGGGCCGATTCGTAATTACATCCAAGTACATATATTTGGCTTGACATCCTCGGCCTGGAGTTAGGCGATATAAAGAAATACATATTTCAAATCAAATCAAACATTCTCTCCTGAGCAACAACTGGAAGCGACTCGAAGCATCGAGAAATCAGCAGTCATCTAGCATCATCAGCATCATCAATCATCCAAGCATCAATCAGCAACCACACTAGCACGCCAGTCCGTCCGCCGCTGACCTAGCAAGAAAAAAAAACGAAGAAAAACGGCTTCTACCTGACGATTGACGGGCCACCACCTCACGCTTCCGCACACCACTACTTCACACCGTCGAGAGCGCACACCACACCACGCTCTCACACACACGCACGCCCATACACCCACACCACCCTTACATATCCCGGGTTACATACCGCACCGACCTCACGTCTTTTGCTTTTCTCAGTCGGTACCCGGGTACAATCCAGCCAGTCATCCTTCCCAGATCCCGGACTTGGCCCTGTCCTGTGCATCATCGAAGTGGGCCCAAGGGTCTTAAGTCTAGGCTTGCGGGGCGTGCCACTGTATCGACGCCGGTCTCCATCTTCCGTCTTCTGGTCATCCAGTACCTACCTCGACTTGGTATTCCATTGACTCCCGGCTCTGACGGGGCCTTCTTTCTTTAAAAAGGCAGCATCCCGTCTTTTTTGCCACTCCCTTCCCCAACTTTAAACACAACTATTCTTCTCCTCCATCACCATGTTATCGATCCCACGTCTTCCTCAGCAACAACAACTTCACTACCAGAGCAACTCTTCCAACTCCCAACAGCAGTATCCCTACGCCCAAGACTGCCAATCCGAATATAACCCCGCTGTCTACTCAGACTTCACGAGATCGAACTACGACGACGAGCTCGCCGCCCTGAGCCAGCAACTCCCCACCGACCTCATGCAGTCCGAAGCCTGGGGAGCACTCGCCCAGCAGACTCCCAGATTATCTCGCGCTGCCCATCAACGCGAGTCCTCTTTGTCATCGCTGGGATCTTCCACTGCCGGTCCTGCCTCGCCATTTACTCACAACACCTCAAATCCCCAGATCGCCATTACCGACGCACACGATCAAAGCGGCTCCAACCCTTCATACTATCACCTTGCTAAGTCGATGGCTCCCTTCCCGGGCTACCAGAGCTGCGGAGGCATGGAGCATGCCATGCCTGAGCTGGCATATCCCATGGCTCTTGCGGGCCCCGGCGGCAAACCTCGGATGGACCGGGGATTGATGCACGCTCCCGACTTCTCGAGTGGCTCAACTCGATCGCATCCTGCCTCGGTGGCGAGCTCTATCGCAGGTGACTCACCTGCAACTCCCACAGTTGGCGAAACCGAGCACTCGGACAGGAGGCGAAAAGGTACGGGTTCCCTCTTGGGCGGAGGCCTCAGCGACCAGGACTCACAGTTTCTCTTCTTAGGCTACCCCAATGCTCCCAAGCTTGACAGGACCATGACAGATGTCTACGGCGATGAGCTTTACAGCCCCAACTTTGCTGTCACATCATCTACGCCTCTTTCGCAAACCCATATGGCTGTCTCTCCGACCAACGACGTCTTCAGCCAGCGACTTCACGCTGCCAACAGCCAGCACCTCAGCGCCGCCCACTCGCCCGCTTCTAGTACTTCTCGGGATAGGTCGCCTTTCCGGGCTGGCTCTCCTCTGGCGCCCTCGCCTGGTCATGACTTTGGCAATGCCACTTTTTCGCAAAATTTGCCTTTTAATTCTGCCCAGCGCATGCGCGAGCAGAACAAGGCGCAGCAAGACGCGCAGTTCATGCACCAGCAAATGAGTCAGAGGCAAGAACCCGAAACTCCTAAGACGATTTCTCCCAAGGACGCAATTCTGGAGTTTAATGAGCCGGAGGGCGAGTCCAACTTTCCCTTGTTTCCTCAGGGTTCTTCTGGCTTCGAAATGGACCATTTCCCCAAGGGCATGGTCGGCCATGGCTCGCAGGATCCTTCTATGCACGATGCAAGCGCCAACGCCAACGGTCACTACAACTTTCTGCCCTCTCAGGCACCCAATGGCTTATCCGTTCCTCAGCAATATCCTTTCATTGCACATCCCCGTCCCAGTCACGAGACCCCTCCCCGCCTGAGCTCTGCTGGATCCAGCTCCAATGACTCGCGAAACACCACCCCTGCCACTCGACCCAGCAGCACTGCGGCAGATGGCGGCACCTACACTTGCACGTACCATGGCTGTACTTTGCGGTTCGAGACTCCCGCGCTTCTCCAGAAGCACAAGCGGGAAGGGCACCGACAAACGCAAGCCTTGGGAAGTGCTCGGCCTCGTGACATGGGCGGCATGACATCGAATTTGCTCAATAGCCAGGCCGGGCCCCATCGGTGTGATAGGATCAATCCCAGCACGGGCAAGCCCTGCAACACTGTCTTCTCCCGACCCTACGATCTTACCCGTCACGAAGACACGATCCACAATGCCCGCAAGCAAAAGGTACGCTGCGACCTTTGCACCGAGGAAAAGACGTTTAGCCGGGCAGATGCTCTGACGAGACACTACCGGGTGTGTCACCCGGACGTGGAGCTCCCGGGCAAGCACCGGCGACGCGGCGGCGCCTGAAGTGGTTTCGTGCGGATCGCAAGGCGAGCAATTCCCCCGGAGAATTGACTCCTGCCCACCCCTGGCCTGGCCTGAAGTTCCAAGATGCCAGTGGAGGTTGGGTGCGTCTTCTCACGCAACGGATGATGCTGCATGACGTGGACCACCGTCGAACAAGGCTTGGCGCTGGTGGACCAGTTGATGGGAGGCTTCAACCAGCTCAAACCGGGTTGGCTAACCTGAAAAAAACAGCGACAGGGCGGCCGGGTCCCAACGCGGGCGAGTGGGTCTCAGGGTCCCTCCTGCAGGAAGGGTCCTCCCAACTGACGTCATGGGCTGCCCATCAGCTCCTGCTCTGACATCACTCGCCCCCGCCCGAGCCGTCCGCCAGCCATCAGCGTCGCTCCCCGACACTCCTGATGATGACATGGCGTCCGTCATGGATACGGCACATTCATTACCGAGTTGTCCTAATTCTGATTTTTTCTTTGTCTGGCAGCTAATCGAAGGGCATGGAAGCGACGCTGGGTGTACTTCCGTCAGCCCTGATGTAACATGTACATTACCAATATTACAAAACATTACACGAAACAACCACCATGGCACAGCCCCGGGCTCAACTTGGCCGGCCGGGAACACCTGGGCTTTGTTATGGATGATTTTGGGAATCGGAAACTGGTTTAGACAAAAAAAGAGCGAGAGAGTCTTTACAGCATCTGTTGGTATGCAATTGGGTTTACATGGGTTAATTTGTCTGGGTCTTGCTGTTGATCTGTTTTTGTTACTTTTGGGCCATCTTGGAGTGTTTACACTCATTGGCAGCGGATACTTCGTCCGTATGCACGAGTGCACAGCGGAGCGGGTTAAGTTTGGTTATGGGGTCATGTCCTGCAGGTTGAAACATTATGGGTTCACACGATGTCATGAATGAGAGAATCGACCAAGAGCGGGTTGATCACTTGAATCGGGTTTTCGATTTCCTTACCTTGTTGGGAATCAGCATGGGAGCTATGCCAGAAACTATAGCTATAGATGATGATGTATGATATAATTTGAAGAGCGATTGACGATTCACACAATGCCAACTCTGTTCCACTGGGGTGTGTTGCATGTGTATGTAGCTGTACCGGTCATGATACAGTAAAGTATGTACAGTCGAGACTTAATAAAACGGTTGACGCTAGGACTGCAGATTGCAGTGCAGATCTGACCCCATTCGATCTGTGGTTGATTTGCGCCTGATGATGGAATAAAGCTGGAGCTCCGAGCTTCTCCAGCCGGTGATCTGCACCGGCTCACGTTCCTTGATGCAGCCACTGCTTCTTTTTTAGGATTCATACACATCGCACAAAACGAGCCACACACCTTCTGACGTCGCCAGGCCTGTATTTAGATGCGCGCATCGAGCTTGGGTGGTTGGATCGCTGCGTTCCCTTGATGGTGACGACGGATCTTCCCCTCACATAGCATCCACGAGCGGCATATGCTCCGGAGCAGATGTAGAGAATGCAGATACATGAGTCGCTCTGGGGCATGAAAAGCTTATTACTTCATTAATATGTACTAATGCCTGGGGTAGATAATTCCACGCCTTGACGCAATATCGAATCACAGTATGTTGGAGGTTGCTATGGGTGTAATGCGGATAACGTCACATCTCACTGGTAGCAGCATGTTGAAGCACCGTGTACTGCAGCACAGAGTAACAAATTCTATTCGCATCGTCTAACCCCTGTTCTTAATTTTTTTTTTCTATATCCGTCCTCTTTTTCATTTTCTAATCGACAACGCCTTAGTAAATCCCAACTCCCCGAGGCAGCCCGAGAAGCCAGGGCCAAGTGGCCGCCATCGTAGTCGCCCGCAAGTAACGTACCTACCTATCTGCCTTCGGCCCTATGCATTCCTTATATGCCTAGGACGGCCGCGCGAGCGTCACGGTACAAGGGTGTGATGCCCGTCCAGAGCTCAAACTGGGAAACAGAACGTTAGCTACCTGACACCATGATCTGTGATGTGATTCTCAGTGAAGAACTTACCTGATACCACCCTTGAGACGCCAGGACCTCCAGACCAGGAATAGTAATCCAATTGCCCGCATCATCCGCCAGCTGCATTATGGGAGTATGGCTGGGCTTGTAGGCCATCTCCAGAAGAACTCGGCGATCTGCGTCAACCGCTGGCCGAC
>JABFFE010000988.1:0-19289 GCA_013623625.1 Fusarium setosum | reverse complement strand
TCTTTATATAAACTCATCCTAATACTGTAGGCTCAAGGTCATGGTTATGACGTGAGCCATTCTCGTGTTTTTTGAGCCCCCGTGGGCCTGTCTCCCTGGCATGGTGGCGTTCGCGTGGAAAGAGTCATGACGTTAGTACCCAGTGTTAGAGATGAGACATCTCAAGCTGTCATGCAATCATCGTAACAACTCTGATCACGAGCCTCATCAACCCCAAAACTGCCAACACACCACCCCTTCGTCCTGTGTGTCCACCATAACAAGCTTTTCTGCCAGATCATGCCCGTGCCTCGGATGTGACCGAGTCTTAAGTGAACAAGTTACTCAATCTTGCCACCGCATCGTCATGCCCTTTATGTATGTCATTGTACTGTATCAGTTGTCGGTGCGATATTGTCCCTTGAATAAGCTTGTGGCTACTTATCACCGTTGAAGATTTTTACACTTCTTCGCCATCGAATACAAGAGGCATCAAGGTTCACCACGATAATCGACCAAGAATAGGGAGTGATAGATACCCTATCTTCATCATATTTCACTATCAGCACGCTTTAGGGGTATTAATCGTACATGCAACATCTCCATTCATCCACCGTCTTGCTCGTGCTTTGTTCTGTTTCCAGTTCTGATACTGATTCTCATAATCCGGCCAATACCAAATTCGCGCCGAGGAAAGTATGTACGCCAAGTCTATAATGCCCGGTAACTTGATCATCTTGCCGAGAAAACCCATCCAGTCCAAAATAAACGCCGCCCAGATCATATATCGCTTTCATTGCTGCCCATGCGTATGGTGTAACCCTGTTTTTTAATGACAAAGGAAAAAGTGGTCATCTTGTTAGTAGACCTGGTTGCGACCCTGCGCATTCTGCATCCTCCGGTAAGTTGTGGCATCGTCCGTGTACGCCCGGCCGCCAGCGACCCAACTGGTTGGACGTGAGACGTGCTGAACATGATCTTCACCCGCCTGATCCTCCGAAATCGTATGTAGTGGATCTACTATGTGGTCTGTTGCCGGCGGCGTTCGCGGAGCGCTCAGCGCTGTTTGGTAATCCGGCAGAAGTACATCTCCAGTTCCAGCACGTGAGCGTGCAGGTGTTTTCACAGCCGTCTGGTAACTCGGTACTTTGCTCAACTCGGTCAAATCGGAGGTGTCAAGATCGATATGCTCGGCTGAATTGCGCGACGAGTCATCGCCAGCGCTGTTGCTCCTGGTTAGTGTGGTAGAAGCTGGCTCCGATCGCGGAGCCGCGGCGTGAGGTGCTGACGTGGGGGACATGAAGCCAGACGACGCAACCGAGGTATAGGAAGAGTTTCGCTGCGAAGGGTCAAGCGATACATCCGCTAATCGAGATGACAGTGCAGCGGGAGCCACAGGCCGGCTGTGCGTGAGGGCTGCTGCCAGGTTTTCAGTTGAGCCAGCGCGCGATTGAGCGTAGAATGGACTGTTGACTCCTGACTGGAATCCGGGTGTCTGGAAGCCACTCATGTCAACGTCTTCGTACAGTTGGTCGAGGACGTGTTCGCCGTAACCCGGAGGTGCAATCGTCGTAAGTTCTTGCTCGTTGGCCTGAGCGGGTGATTGGTCAACAAGGTTGCCCTCCTCATCGAGAGGCATGTTCGGAGAGATAAAGATAGAGACGGGAAGTGTAGCTCGGAGCTATCATCAGCTAGTTAGCCAAGAAAACGCACAGTTCTACCCGAAATGACTTACCTCAGAAATGTGACCATCCGGGTTGCAGAGGGCAACCGTCAACTTGATCTTATGGCGGACCTTGATGCCATGGTGGTTCAGGTCTTGGATGCACTGGCGAAGCCTCTTAGGGAGGTTCAGCTTCTTGGTCAGAGCCCAGCCCTCCTGACCAGTATCCTCAATCATATCCTGCCAATGCTCTTCTCTCGACACCTCAAACTTCCACACTGATACTTCGCGCTCTGTTCGGTGCTCCTTGACATTGAAACCTGAAGATCCCTGGACACAGCATTCGCGGACTTCCATCAGTCTTGCTGTGATGTCGCCAAGCTCGAGTCCCTTGAGTAGGGGTGTAAACCGCATCTCCATCGTTACCAGTCCGCCAAAGACTACAGCCTTTTGTGGAATGACAATCGAGTAGTCGACTTTGTTGGGCCAGATGTTTTCAACGCTCATGGCGTGTAGGAATTCGAGGGCGCCGGGCTCCAAAGTTCGGATGATTCGAAGGTGCTTATTTGCGTGCAGGTCGTATGCCAGTTTTCCACGTCCAACGGTTGCTCGGAGTTTGTAAGTGATCGAAGCCTCAGGAATTCCTTCGACGCTCTCAGCCATGTTGCCTGGAAGCATGTAATCAAATGGCCATTCATAATTGCCAGCTGGAAGAGTCATGCTCTTCCCGTGGGTGCCCACAAAAGGCGCCCATCGATGTTCGAGAATTGTCGTCGTCTTATCAACTTTTTGACCCGAAACGCCAGGGGCACTTCCTCTCGGGTCAGCCCAACTGTTCGCTCACCACAATGGTCAGTCACAGTCCCGAGGAGGGTTTGGCTGTTAAAAACGGGGGATTGGGGAAACCTACGAGTGGCGCAGAGTGCCGACAAGTCGTAGGCGCACATCCTCAATTTTTAGCGGCGCTTGTAGGCAGAGGACGAGAGAGCCCTTTAGAATCTGACCGGACGACTCATGCTCGCTTCCTCGGAAGACGATAAAGTCGCTGTCTAATCTAAAGGTTAAGCGCAGTTAGCAGCACGAACTCTCGCGATCGCTGAGTCAATGACAGGCTTACCGAATGTCGAAGAGACTATAAGAGTTGCGCCCAGTCACTGACGAGAAGGGCTTAAAGGACGGCATGGTAAGCGTCAGTATCGTATGCGCAATGTCGCTGTATGACAGCTCTGTGTGTGAACAGGACAGAATGTGGCCGAGATACAGCCAAGACGGCGGACTAGAAGGGAAAAAGAAGTAATGGAGGAGGTCGGAAAGCTTTTATTTGGGGTCACGGCTGAGACGGGACACGACAAGCGACAACGGACATTCCGCAAGTGACGAGCTACAGAACCACGAGCCCACGAGTCGACGGCGGGATGTGGTGGGTACAGCCTCTCGCAGATGGTGGGGCTGTGAGATCAGGAAATCCAAGGCCCACGAGGGCGAGGGAGAGGGCCAGGCCAAACAAGGGTCAAGGGTCCGTCAAGCTCCGTCTGCTGGGAGGCGAGAGATGATACAGCGAGATCAAGCGGCGCCGTGGAAGGTGGAGTCCGGATGGGAATGGATGGGACGGGACAGGACAAAAATAAAAAAGAGGGTCTTGTTCTGATAAGACGCCCGCCGTGTCGGTCGCCGAAGACTCATATCCAGGCAAACCCGGCAACGAAAAGTCAAAGATTGTCAAAGCAAAAGTCGAGAAGAGGGGGAAGAGATGTGGAACGGCGCCGCGATTGGAGGCGGCAATGGCTTTTTAAGAGGGGGGTGTGGAACTTGATGATTTCATGTTGCTAAGGGAATAAGAGACGGACAGAAACAAAGACGAAGACAAGAGAGATTGGCACGACATCCGATGGCCGCATCTGCCTTCCATCATGCCGGACAGGCCATGCCAAAACGAGGTCAATCAGTCAGTTCAGGCTATGGCAGACGTAGGAAGAAGGTGTCGACGCACATTGACAGCCCCTGTCAATGCCCACGCCCGTGATCCAAGCCTCTTTTGGGCGATAACAGGGCAGGCCATGCCCTGCTGACGAGCGACACAAAGCCAGATCGCCATGGCGACATCGCGCGGTTGTTGCAGCATAGGTACGTCGCTGTACGTAGCATGAACCCAAACGGCAATGAGTCTCCTGGTGGCTGCATGTATCCGTACATCGTACGTGCCGGAGGCTTGCGACGGTAAACGGGCGCCCGGGTACAAGGACAAAGTCGGAGGACGGCGAGCCGGGAAAGGAATACAGCTTGATGTGAACGATAGGATAGCCTATTCACGTTATCGAAGGACATGTACACGAGCCGCCTGCGTGAACTGCTGCTCGGGTGTGACTGTGCCACACCTCAAGTGCCTCAACCGCTTTACATACCTCGAGAACCACCACCATATTAGAGAATCAAGCACGCAAGAACTTGACGAGACAAGTCACTGGGTGCCAAGGCACAGCAGCAAGGGTGGTGGGGCGGCGACGCCGGCGACGGCTTGTGGCTGGCAGGGCGGGCCTTGGGTTTGCTGCACGAGTCGTGTTATCGAAGCCCGATGGAAGCTTTGCCCTGAACGTCCCAGAACATCTTGAATTGCCCCGAGCGTCTACTTGTGCCGCGGTGGGACGCCGAGGAACGGAGCGGCGAGGGTGATAGGGCAGGGCCAGAGAGTTGCTTCAGGGTTCACGCCAAGTAAAGGGAGTGCAGAGGACGAAACAGAAATGGGACCTTGGGGAGGGTGAGGGTATCCAGCAAAAGCGGGAACAGAGTCGATGGAAAAAGATCGGGACGGGAGGGGAAATCCCGGGTGATAAAGTTAGTCCATGTACCTGCATTCTCAACCGCCTCGTTCGTCAGGAGGTCCTTCCCAGGTTGCCCGCTACTGGATTATTCAGAACGGTTGCTCTCCATCTCTCGACTGATAACGTTCATCACATTCCACCGGCCCGTGTAAATAACGGCTTCCATCGTCTTATCGTTCACGGATGGGAAATTTCAAAGCAAAAAAGGTTCAGCGCACTGCCCAGTCACCATGCCTACCTGCATCCATTCATGCCTCCCAGAACGCCAGCTGCGAGAACCCCCACGCTGACCCCCATCAACCATCGCTCAGACGTCAAACTGACAGCGCCTCCCACGCAAGCTCGCGAGCACGCACGCACACGCATCTTCAAAACAGGTCGAGATGGTGCGCAGGCAGTGGCTTAATCTCATCGCCTGCAGCCCACAGCCAGGGGAAGAGGAAACGCTACACTGGGTCCGTATCGCGAACTTGACGGGCCACGTCTGGAATGGGCATTGCGTGCTAGTTTGAGCTTGCCGTTATCTCGTTGGGCACTCACCGATATGCAGCACCCACTATACTTGATAGCGAATAGTGGTACACGGGAGGAGGGCTGAGCTAGGGCCTAATGCGATGGCATGAGCATCAGGACCCGTTCATGATGGCCTCGTTGCTGTTGCGGCTCTGCCATTGGGCCCTCCTTGGTTTTATCGCAGGTTGTGTTTCGAGCTAACAGACGCGTCCCTTGCGCACCGTCTCGGCATGGTTGTCCTGGTTGACGACGATTCGAGTTGGCCACACATTGCCTCGCTGCTTATCTGGAAATGGGTCTTTGCCAGCCACGCTTTCCTTTCAAGGAGGCTCCGTCAACAAGCTATCGAATACACTCTAACACGGACATGAATGCCGATGCGCACCAATGCACTCGAGCTGACCGGGTTGCTGCCTCTGCCGCCCGCAATGGAGGCATCCTTCAATAGCTGATCTGATCCGTCCTTCTCAGTCGGGTCAGCCGGACGAGGCATCTTGGACCGCAAACATGGGCTGGATGGACAAAAGCGGAATATCGATATTAAGGATTATCGGCACGGGACCATGGCTGCAGCACCATCATGACACTCATCCTGCCAGACATCTGCCAACCGAAGTTGAATCGTGCCCTATCAGCAATCCCCAACAACCGAGGGATCAAGTAAGGGTCAGCAGCCCCCAGCCTCTGGACTGGCTCGCCCCTGGTCTTTATTCCTTGGGATTCAACACTGTCAAGCAACTGGAAGTGAACGGGCCTCTGTCACGAGAGTCGAGACAGCAAAGGCAGAACACTCTGTAGAGGGTATGCATTTAGCCGACCAAATGAGAGCTGTCCAGCCTAGCAAACAAGGATCCAGGCCATGGATTTTCGTTTTCTTACTGCTCGGACCGGCAACATGCGGACCTGCCATTGCGTGCAGAGGATTTGGGCACGCCCGGGCGGGTCTACCTCCCGAGGAATCGGTCTGGCTTCATCGAGACCCATGCACTGTAACCGCGCCGTGTCGAGAATGGCCCCGTCGTTTGCATCATTCCCGCGACTCTTGGCTCTTGTCCATCAAACAAGCGCCCGTCGACCTGTCTCGCTGCGACAAAGCCCCGAGATGGCGGACGGCAAGATCTCACCCGAGAAGCAGTCCTGGACCACACTGATCCACCTCGAATTGAATCGAGACACAAGCTGTTTGTGCTCGCTATCTGAGCCCCGAGCCGACAAGATTAGACAACAGCACTTCTAACCCTGCTCTTGCATCCGCCTCGCTGCACATGCAGGCCTCTAGGACTTCTCGTGCGCGTTATTCCCGACGTGAGGGGCGCAATTCAAGTAGTGGTGGCGTCTTCCCAAGCACCAATTCTCAGCCTCAGCACTTTTACGACTGAGAAGGTCAAGAGACACAGGAGTTCCCGGAAGTCTCTCGGACCCCTCCGGAGACAACGGTTGTGCGTCGGCATGTCTATTCGTTGAAAAACGCCTAACGCTCGCATGTTCAAGCTCTGTCTTCACCTCGGCTGCAACCTGGCTCGGAAATTGAAGACTCACAGACAAGCAACTCTTCTCAGCGGTTTCATCGGCTTGACAGAGTAGGCCGATGGAGCTTTTGAGTTTTTTATGCCTCGAAAACTGGGTCCCTTTTCGTCGGTGAGTAAAAGACCCGTCTGCCCTCAGCCCTGTGGAATTCGCAAAACTCATAGGTAATGATTACTGTGCCTGACGGGACTGGTCTTGGGCGGGCTAACAAGACTCCTTTGCATCAACCTGATATCGCCGCGGCATGAAAGTGGATGCAGAATACGACTTCGGTGACGAAGCTCCGTCGACTGAGGCTCTTTGCAGCTAACCAGGTTTGATAGGCTCAGGCGAGGCTTGAAGCTTATCGGGACAACCAACTCGGAAGTCTTTTCCAGGCTTCCAGCTCAGCATCTAGAGATTCACTTACAGATGTGCTGTCTTGCACACCCCACTTCCCATCTCGAGGCACGTTGTCATGACCCTGCGAGGCCAAAGCCCTGACCAGAAAGCCAAGAAATTGAGCAGATCTCGTGGAAGCAGCTCATGATGCCCCTCGGTCGAGGCTCATTCAGCCCGGGAAAAAGCCCTTCTCTAGGCTAATCCATGATGATCACCAAGTCATCATGCACACGAAAGCTTGTCGCTCCTCCCTCTCCTCTTTTATTGCTGATCAAACTTTGCCTCACTCACATGGCCTTGGCATCAACCATACATGATACACATCGACACATGGTTTCGTCCTCCCGGCGGTGTCCACGTTAGTCCACGCCATCAGGCGAGCCACCACATGATGGTCTGCCCTCCCAACCCCTGTCTATCAAGTTTGGTTCGGCAACGGCCGCTGTTAGTGGGATGAGCGGCTCCCCCCTAGTACCCTCCCCTTTTCGATTTGCAAGGGCCAAAACAGCGCTTGCTCGTTGTTTCCATCTGACGAGCCATGCATTTCACATCCAGCCTTTTTTTTCATGTCTTTGCTTTGAACTGCGCTCTTTTCTGGCCTGTTCCCTGCCATGCACGACCGGTCCGTGGACTCGGCAGATGCTCCCGGGTCGCGTTAAACAGCAGCGAGCTGTGTGCTTGGCCCGGCTAAAGGCGCATAAGCTCGCATGTATTTTCGTATGCTCGGACACGTGCTTGTGTACAATCGGGATTTTGCTGGTTACTACTACAAGCTCAGGCGGGCCTCGACTGATGTCATTCGTTTTTACCATGTATCCGCAGTTGAGTACGCGTTCAAGACGGTCTCGTATAGATTCATGGCTCCGAGGTCCCTCCCATCATTTGTTACATGTCGTCTTGAACATGAGAGGCTTCTTCTAGCTCTGTTACCCTTATCTTCCAAGATGCGGCAATGGATGTATGTAATCGTTACGTGCGCTAGCTCCCCTGCTATCTCTTGGCCAAGAAAATTCAGGGTCCTGTACAGTAGCTTCAGGTCTGGTGGATCTTGGGCGGCAGCTCTTCGCTCACCGAAGAGCCTCCGCTCCCATGTGGGCTCGACCGAGACCACTGATTGATAGGACCGAATCACACCTCCGTTGAGCGGTCAAGTCAAATCAGGTTTCCCAACACCTATATGACTCTTTTGACTATCCCAGCTCCAAGTTAATTTAGCTGCCTAACGACTCACTTGGCATTACATCTCGGGCTAAACTCGAAGCAACATACAAGACACAAGGTGGATTCTGTTTGCCGTTCTATCATACATCAAAACTCAAGCGAGAGGGACCGGTATCCCTGAAAGCAGCCAATAATTCAAACGACAACTGCCACTCCCCAAGTAATGTACCTATTTACGGATGTCTCTTTAATCAACAAAGAAGGGAAAAGGCTCATCATCATCTCCCATTCGTCATCACCCTCGTTTCGAAGCTCATGAAAACTTTTTTCCTCATCATCGATCCAACTGTCATGACGCCGCTGCCGGGGCTTCTGCTCCCTCAGTCTGTGCAGCAAGTTCCGATCCAGGTCGTAACCACGTTCTGATGTGTCCTATTTTTTTTTGGAATCCCATGTGTCAGCACATGTCAGGCCAAAAGCTAAACTCCTCGATCCGATCGAACCGCGTGTTCCATTTGCAGCATCCTTCAATGTTCCTTACCTGACTTGCAGCTCGTTATTATGGCGTCTTCTGTGAAGTCCAGCCAACACACCGGGTGCGTATCAATCGACTTGTTCTATCAACCCCCGTGTCAGTGCTCAAGTTTCCCCCACGCCAGGTTGGCGTTACAGTTGTCGCGTCGGCACTTACAAGCACAGGTGGGAGCATTGGGATCCTAGCTCGCGGCTCAACAGGGTGTGAAATGACCACCTCTTCGTCCTCCGCGTCCAGGTTCGAGTCAGATCGAAGCCGTGAGTTAGACGTAGTTGCTGTCTCAGCTCGCTGCAGCGTCGTATACCGTGACGAGATGGATCCACGGTGCCGAACGGATTGCTATAAGCGCGCATAGTCAGCTTCTGCTCATCTGTTGGTGCGGCAGTTGCTGCTCCAGTCAAGGGCACAGCAACGCCGTGGCCAGACCACATTGTCGTCATCGATTGTTTTGTCACGTACCGCCTTTGGTCGGTGAAGCATGCCGACACTGAAATCCCAGAGACAAAGACGGCCGTCTTCCCCCACGCTTCCGATGCGGTAGTTGCGGTCGTCACATCGCCAAGGGTCAAAGGCAACGGCAGACACCCAAGATTGATGTCCCTGGCATCTTGCCACCAACGCTGACTCTACGACTGACCAGATCGATATCAGATCATCTTGTCCGCCTGTCAACACATACTTGCCGTCTGGAGACCAACAAACGCACGTCAGGCCGCCATAATACGAATAAAAGACGTCAAGGAGTCTGGTAAGTTAGTCAGACAAGCGAAACTTGACAAAGTGAGGGCAGGGATTCAGAAAGCCATACTCTTCTTTCAGATAGTCGATAACCCTCAATGTTCCATCCTCAGAAACTACAGCCAGATGCCGGTTGTCGGGAGAAAACGAAAAGGCGTTGGTGCGGTGGTTCGACAACTTCCAGGCCGCCACTGGGTTGGCCTTTTGGTTCTTAGAATGAACCGACTTGTTGATGCGAATGCCATTAGGGTGAGTGCCGCCGTTAGTAGCATCTATCGCTTCGCCACTGCTCCCTGCCGTATTCCCGTTAACTGCCTCCTCCTCAGGGCTGAACTGGGCATCCTCCTTCTCTTTATCATATACAACGAGGGATCCGTCCATGTGAGCGGCAAGGAATAGATTCTCGGATCCGGGTATCCATCGGATTGCTGATACTGGCGTTCCGTTGATAACTCCCTACGCAAGTTGTCAGCAACTCGACATGAACACACGTACAGAACTATATTTCCTACATTCTTGTTTAATCGTGTGTAACGCTGTGAGATTGGCTCCCACCAGATAATCTCGCCGGTTGAGAAGCCCATGATGATATCAAGGTGGGAAACACTCTTTGTATGAATATTTACGTCGTGACATAAGCAATGAGCCTTGGTAAACAGAATCTTTGTAAGGTAATCTTGCTGTCCACGGCGTCAGTCGAGAGATCCAAGATCAGCATCAATTGTTGCAAGAGAGCTCACCTTAGAAGATGATGACATATCAAGCCACTGAAAAGCACGATTGATATTGGCAAAGGCGAAAATGCCATCACTTGGTCGCTCGGTAAGCTTCCTCGATAGGCCCTCGTTAACAATGACGCGTGATATGAAGGAAGAATTGCTCTTGGTCATGTTGTTCTTGGGCTTTCTCTTCTTGTTCACATCCTTGCCTTGCACCTGGGCAAGCAAAGCGTTGCCTTCACCAAAGGCCGGCGCAGAGCCTAACGTGATAGAAGTGGCTGGAGCATCACTAGTTGAACCTGCCCTACCATCCTCACTACTCATGCCTCCCTCAGCGGAGTATCTACCTTCATTGGGGTGTTCCTGAATGCTCGAAGGGGCACCGCTCAAAGCAAGAGTGGTAGAGGATAGTCCTTTATAGAAGAAGGGCGGAGTCGCGCGAACATCGAGGGCGATGAGAGAGACGGTAGTGCCGGCGGTGGCAGGCTGCGGTTGAGTTGCGAGCGGATTTGGATTTGGGACGGTGGCTTCGGAGGGATGAGGTGGAGGAGTCGCAAGATGCAGATCTTCTTTGAGAGTATATGTTCCTGAAGGTTTTTGCTAGTGTCAGTCGGAAGTTGAACCTATGTAGAGTGAGGTCTGTGTTGTCGCATTGGTGCAGGCATTGATGTAGGAGCGTAGAGTAGGCTTCCTTACCCTCGCCGACAAGAAACTGCCACTCGGGGCCAGTTGGGTTTGATAACGTATTATTGGTCTCAATCATTGGCACGGGATGTATCGAGCTGGTGCCATACGGCCCCATGGTGGGATACCGTGGCGGGGGAGGTAGGACACTGGAATCTCATGGCGTCAGTCTGCGCCAGGCGCAAGAAGCCGCAGCCGCAGCCACAAGAGCGGCACGCGAGGGAGGTTGTACGCACAACATAGCGCCGGTCTTGGATTGCCTCGTATATCGCTGTCAAATCCCGATTTCAAGAGACACCGGAGTGAATGGGTCGCGAGGTTTGTCGTCGCTCGGCGGGGAGATCGGACGGGAGGGCGGAGGTGGGTGACCGAGGCACAGCCGACGGTTACGCCCGCGGCTCAGACGGGAGAGCAAGGCTCCAAGCTACGTCAGACGTAGTAAAGGTATGAGACAGGAAGGGAGGAGTATATGATACGGGCGCAATGGTAAAACAGCTCAACTAATCTACACTTGAGATGCTTCCTGTGGTCAAGAACGCGAGGTTGGGAGAGCAGCTGAGGAGGAGGGTTGAGCCGGTCGGTGGTAGGCTGGTAGGTTGGAATCATGGACGCCAACAAGCAGGCCATTGTGTGGGGTAAGAACTGGGGAAGGCGCATCAGAGGCTCTAGAAGGAAGGAGCTGCCCGTTAGGCCTGGGGTTCCAAAATCTTTGGGACGTTTCGATGATCGACATAAAATAGCTGCGCATATTTAGTGCACGATTCCTCCACCAACCCCAGGTTTATTTTAGCAACTGTCATTTCAATCACTCAGTCTACTCTCTTCTTTTTTGCAGCCCGTTCGCCAGGGGTTTCGGTCTTTCGGATAAAGACTCCGCGAGGAATAAAAACCTGGAAGGTCAGGCGCGCGATGGTCCGGGGAGAGGGGGGCACGTGATGGGGTTACATCGAAAGACACTCGAGCAGCATCGCAGGCGGGATTCCACCTTCAGATGAACTGCAGAATGGCATTTTCTTCACCACCTCAGTCGCTAACGCATGGGAAGGCTGGATTTCACTTGACGTGCTGCTTGCATCCCGCCTGCATCCGCAATTCCGGGGGCTTTCAATCAGATCTCATGACCACAGTCAATCGCGCCACTTATTCGACGGGCAGGCGGGTCTATGAGCGGTCACGGGGAAATCAACTGAAGTCCCCTGGAGCTGAGCGACATTGGGGTGCTGCCCACTGAAATGACCGCTGAAGCACACGCTGAAGATTCACCGCCAGGCCACTGAACATGAAGCGGTGGGGTCATGGAGCCTTCCCTGAAGCTCAGGCTGCGGTCCGACTTCGATGACGACGGATACGTATCTTTAATTGACAGCCCCCCAGTCTGCTGCCCGCCGAACCCTTGCTCGTCGCGTCACTTCTTCAACCATCACCATCCCAGCTCTAGCTGCATCTCTTTGCGTGCATCTTGCCCGTTCCACCAACGGATCCTCTACCTCAGATGAGATGAGCGGAGCTGAGCCGCACTGAGCCGACGAGTCCATCCTGCCATCTCCCGCTGCTGCGATTCTTTCCTTGGGCCTCATACCATTGCTGGCTTGGCCCGTTGCTGTGCTGTTCTCTACTCAACTCGACTCGGCTTTGTTTAAGCCGCCACCATTGCCATTATCCTTTCAACCCATCGACGATTCGACAATTCGACGACCCTCGACAACAAATATCCGAGGACTAGCTCCCTCGAGGTCATGGAACCCTAATATCGACACAAATTCGCCAACCGCTTTTAGGTCATATCCATCATGGCTGCTGGTACGATACCCCATCATGACCTCCCCATGCCCACATCTTCTTACACAATGATCCAACAATCACCAATGAGCGACATCATCCCAATATTTGAATCAGATGGCTAACTTTCCATGTTCAGTACGCATATGTGTCTGCGGTGACGAAAACACCGGCAAGTCCAGCCTCATCGCCTCGCTCGTCAAGGACCAGTTCGTCACCAACAAGATCCAACCCGTCCTCCCGCAAATAACCATCCCCCCCAGCATCGGAACACCCGAGAATGTCTCAACCACCATCGTCGATACCTCTGCCCGCCCACAAGACCGCACCACTCTTCGTAAAGAGATTCGAAAGTGCAACGTCATCCTCCTCGTCTATGCCGACCACTATAGTTATGAGAGAGTTGCTCTCTTCTGGATGCCTTATTTCCGATCACTTGGCGTCAATGTTCCTGTCGTACTTTGTGCCAACAAATCCGATCTCGCTGGGCAAGCGACAACGTCCCAGGTAGTCGAGGAGGAAATGCTTCCTGTCATGGCCGAATTCCGAGAGATCGACTCATGCATCCGTACGAGCGCCCGAGACCACCGCAATGTGAACGAGGTCTTCTTCCTTTGCCAAAAGGCTGTAACCCATCCAATCGCTCCCTTGTTTGATTATAAGGAGGGTCATCTCAAGCCTGCATGTGTCAGCGCCTTGCAGCGTATCTTTTATCTGTGTGATAAAGACCAGGACGGCTATCTCAACGAGCAGGAAATGCGTGACTTCCAAGCCCGATGCTTCGACAAGCCTTTGACAACAGATGATCTAGACAACATCAAGCTCAGCATATCCAAGACGTTGCCAACTTCTGATCTGGAAAGGGGTATCGATCTGCAAGGCTTCTTGCAGCTGAACAAGCTCTATGCTGAGAAGGGTCGCCATGAGACAATATGGATCATCCTTCGAAAGTACCACTACACCGACAGCCTGAGCCTCGAAGATAAGTTTATTCGACCAAAGTTTGATGTACCAGAGTACGCGTCAGCCGAATTGAGTCCTGCCGGATATCGATTCTTCGTCGACCTATTCCTCCTTTTTGACAAGGATAATGATGGCGGCCTCAATGATCAAGAGCTTGAGGCCTTGTTCGCCCCGACACCAGGACTTCCTAGCTCATGGACCGACTCGTCTTTCCCGTCTTCGACTGTTAGGAATGAGGCCGGCCACATTACACTCCAGGGCTGGCTCGCCCAATGGAGCATGACGACCTTTATTGAACCCAAGACTACTATGGAGTATCTCGCCTACCTTGGCTTTGAGCCTTCGAACCCGAAAGATCCCATTACCGCCGCACTCAAGATCACCAAGCCCCGCAAGAGGAGAAGACGCCCTGGACGAGTGGAGCGCAACGTAGTTCTATGCTACATCCTAGGTGCTTCAGGAGCTGGCAAGTCTGCTCTGCTCGATTCTTTCCTTAACCGCCCGTTTGAAGGCCTCTACCACCCGACCATCAAGCCGCGTCGAGCAGTCAATAGTGTCGAGCTTCCCGGTGGCAAGCAGGTCTACCTCATCCTTGAAGAGCTCGGAGAGTTGGAGCCTGCAATCCTAGAAAACCGGGTTAAGCTGGATGCCTGTGATCTCATATGCTACGCCTATGACTCGTCAGACCCTGACTCCTTCTCTCACATCGTCGAGTTACGTAGAAAGTATCCGCACCTCGATGAACTTCCCTCCATCTACACGGCACTCAAGGCCGACAAGGACAAGACCAACCAACGCAGCGAACTCCAGCCGGACCAATATGCCTCCTCGCTCAGCATGAGTCTACCACTACACGTCAGTGTAACGTGGGGTAGCATCAGCGAGCTCTTTGTCGCCTTTGCCGAGGGCGCTACCAATCCCAGCACGGCGTTCCCAAAGAGCAATGACGAAGGACCAGACCGTACGAGTCTCTACGTGGCTCTTGGGGCGACAGCTTGCGCTGGTATTGCAGCATTGATGATCTGGCGGCGCGCGACTAATGCTATTTGAGCTACTGGATACTTGTTGAAAGACACACCTGCGGAAACAGAACCAGAAGCGTATACGCAGATTCATCAAGCCTTTATTGACCCAATCGAGGGAGGCTCATAGATTTAGCGTCTGGAGGAAACTTGTTGCATGGGGAGGAGTTGTATTTCGCCATTCAGAAAGTGAGACTATGATACCCAGCTCAGTCGTAAACGTCCTTTTTGTTTTTTTATAGAAGTAGAGATGTAGTGAGTAAACGTCATTTCTTCTCATCGCCTGCTTGCCCTCGCTATAATTGTCATCATTCTCCTTTTGACATATGTAACCCGATCCCAAACTCCAGGCACCAACCCTATCACCCTTCTGCAGTGAGCAGTCTCAGACCTTGTAAAAACAGAATCCAATGTAAAAGCTAGCCGCCTCCATCTCCTCGTCGGAGACGAGCAGAGGACCACCGCCACGCTCACGCACGCCCATCCGCTCGCTCAACGGTCCCAGCTCTTGGTCATCCTTCTCAGCCTCCCAGATCTCTGGGAAGGTACGATGAAATTGCAGCTCGAGGTTGAATTCATCGGCGAGGGCACGGAAGGCCTCCCACGGAACAACATACTCAGGCACCTCCTCAACCGCCTCGTCCAGAAAGAAGTTATATTTCCAGCCAAAGGCAGGACGGAAGACGCCATCCTCGGGTGTCTTGCCGGGGAATCGCACCCGATAGATGCTATTGCCCCATTCGGCAGTGGGCTCAGCCTCGCCCTCCTCAAGCTCGTCGTCTTCAGGCTCTGCTGGTGGAGGCGTGGTTGAGCCGTCGGCGTCCTTTTTGTCTCCGTTTTCCTTGGCCGCGCGCTTGGCAGCGGCTTGTTCGTTGAACTTGCGGACTCGCTCGCCGAGAACGTCAGAGTTGGGGATGCAGCCGATGAACCGGCCTCCCTTCTTGAGGGCACCGGCGACGTTGCGCAGCATGGTGCGGGCATTCTTCTCGGACTCGAATGCATAGTGCATGGAGAACATCATGCTCACGACGTCAAAGCCCCGGTGATTCATGGGTGAGGGGTCAAAGCCGACCTGTTGAACGATTTCAAGGTCTTCGATGGTCTCGCCGAAGCAGTCCTTGACGTGGAACCGGGCATCAAACACGCGAGGTGGTGGCCTCCGGTGTCCTCCTCGCCCTCCTCGCCCACCGCGGCTGCCCAGGGATCTGTACCGGTCGCGGGCTTGGGTAATACTCACATCGGCCGGGTCCAGGCCAACGTAGAGCTGGATGGGCTGAGGGGCCTGTTGCCATTTGTTCAGGTCACCGCCCTTGCCGCACCCCATATCGAGCACAAGCAACTCCTTGCCGCTGGAGCGACCCGCCTCACGAGAGCCAGGTGTATGGTCCTCGTCGGGAGAGTAGCGCTGGATGATGCAGCTCTTGATCCAGTTGTTGAACACGCGCAGGCCTTTGATCTTGCTGTCCCTCGTTCGCCAGTCGCGTCCTCGCTCCGGTACATTGTTGTAATGCTGCCTCACGACATCATTGATGCCTCGGATTCTGTTCTGCTCGTCCTCGGCAGCCTGCTGGGCAGCGGCTTGGCGTTCTCTATCTATCTGGCGCTGTCGGATCGCCTCTCGCTCGGCCTCGGAGATTCGCGCACGCGCGCCAGGGCGCTTCTGCTTCCTGGGCTGCTCGGATGGTGAGAGGGCGCGTCGCTTGGCGGGCTGGAGTTCTTTGGCGTTGTAGGGTTGGGGGAGTTCGTCCTGAGGCTCGTCGTTGGCGCGACGTTTGCGGTTGTTGGGCTCATCATCAGCCCTTGGGCCAGAGTGTCCAGCCATTGTTGAATGTAGATCTCGGGCAGATTCTCTTTATGTGAAGTGAGTAAATTTTGCAGTGTTGTAGAAGAGAGGGGAAAGTTGAGGGTTGAAAGAAGAGGGAGAGAGGAGAGTGGACAGTGATGAAGTTAAACAAAGAAAGGCGCCAGTTGGCCGTCAAGCATGCAGGCGCTTGGGCCACCTGCGCTCTCGGAACCAACTCTCATGCATGTGCGAGGTTAGCTACCCTGGACCATGACATACACATGGAATTTTCCAAGACGGCGGATTGCAACCCCAAGCAATAAAAAGCCCACAGCTACATTGCGTACGCTAAAAATCAACACAATTCAAATCTCAACGGAGCTTTCTATTTAAAATTTGCATATTTTCTCTCAAAGGGGTCTGGCAAAATATTGAAAGTCTTGATTAATTTGGCAACTATCCTCAAACCCTATGAAGCTCCAGGACTGTGAGCTAGCTTTAAGGGAGCTAAAGTATTAGGTCAATCGTCTATATATGGGAGAGTGGAAATTCTATTTTTACAACATGAAACCGCCTGCGGCATAGGAGATCCTTCCTAATATGCTTACTGGTTCTCCTCTCCTCCCTGTTTCTTGTTCTTGACACTCTTCCACTCCATCCCCAACGCTGGCGCCACCATGAAACAAGACACGGCCACAACTACAATGAATGCTTTCTGCAGAGCATCATTGTACACGATGAGGACCTCATGTAGCTTGTTTCCTGGAATCAGCCGAGCTAGAGTCGCCGCACCGGCTTCAAGAATTTTCCCTCTGTCGATCCCACTAACTCCCTTCAGCCCATCCGAGAGGTAGTTGACGAATAGGGACTGTCCAATGCACACGAAAACTGCACCGCCCAACGACTGGGCAAAGAACATGAGTGAGATGCCGATGGACACGTCTGACTGGGTCAAGACTGTCTGTGCTGCCATGCTAGGCTGTTGCATCCCCGTTCCTAGTCCCAGGCCAAAAATGACCTGGTAGCCGATCCAAGCCGAGTGACCGGTGTTGGTCTTGAAGGTGGTCATCAAGCCTGAGCCGACAGAAGTAAGGATGGTGGCCACAAACATCCAGGGGACGTAGTATCCTGTTCGCGTAATGATGGCGCCTGACATGATGGCTCCCACGACAAGAGACAGAACGAGAGGGATAGTGTCTATGCCTGATCGGATTGCCGATGTGCCCTTGATGGCCTGGAACCAGATGGGAAGCGTGTAAAGAAGTGAAATCATTCCGCCACCGATACACATGGCATAAGCGACTCCGCAAAGGACGCTACGCTGGGTGAAGATGCGAGGGGGAATAGTGGCATCTTCCTGGCGCCAGATCTGGACCCCTACGAAGGCGAGGAGAAGAACTCCAGCGACGACAAAGAGAGCGATGATCCGACCGTCGCCCCAGGGGTAAGAAGCACCACCCCATTGAAGGGCCAGAATGAGGCAGACGATGCCGGGGAGAAAGAGGACAGTGCCGATTGGGTCCATACGAATAAACTGTCTCTTGAGGGTCTCCTTGCTCGATAGTTGGGGGACGTGTAAGAATACAACGAGGACTGCCAGGACAGCACCGCCAATAGGCAAGCTGTGGCAATGTCAGCAACATGTTAAAGTATATAGTCAAGATAGGGGAAACCCACTTGATATAAAAGCACCACCTCCAAGTGACTTTATCTGTAAGAGCCCCGCCCATCAGGGGCCCAACGATGGAAGCAACACCAAATATGGAGCCCATCATGCCAATGTACATGGGCCTCTTCTCCAGTGGCAGGATCTGGGTGAGAATGACTGAAGATCCAGAAAAGATACCCGCGGAACCCATGCCGGCGATGGCGCGGCCAATGATGAAAGCCGTCGAGCTAGGGGCACCGCCACAGAGAGCAGAGCCGACCTCGAAAATGACAGTGGCTGCAATAAAGACGACCTTGGTCGAGTAGAAAGTGTAGATACGGCCCCATAGTAGTTGAGTTGCACTGCTGGTGATGAGATAGGCACTTGCGTACCAGCTGATGTCGTCGAGGGCATGGAACTGTGTTGAGATGCGAGGAACTGCGGTTCCGATGATGGTGCGGTCCTGGCAACAAGGTTAATACATCAACCCAACTTGAATATGGGGTAAGAAAAAGGGGGGGAATGCTTACCAGGGCTACCAGAAACATGGTTGCATATAGAGCAGCGAGAATCAAGGCTAGTTTCCCACCAGACACGAAGGCTTCGTCATTGCTTGGCGACGTCTCGAGCCCAGGCCTGGGGTCTTTTGGCCCGCTTCCTAACCTTATAGCCTCATAGGATGGCCTTTCTTGGCTCTGCTGTATAGTGGTCATGATGGCTGAAATTCGTGTAAGTGGTTGCAGCCAGGGATGAGAGTAAAGAACTTGTGTTTGACGAAACTATGGTCAAGCCGCCTGAACCCATTGAGGGACGACAGGTATTTATGTTTTTCATGATGCCTTATAGATACGAGAAGGATCTCCATGAAAAGTTGTTTCTCTTGTAAGCCGTGAGATGATATGAGGCTCAAATCGGAGGATGGTCGGTATCGGTGTTGAAGCAAGAGCTATGTGAGCTGTGATTGGTTAGAGGGCCTGTAGCTGTTGGGGCGCCGGGACCGAAGCAAATCCAGATGCCCGACCGGACACTGCTCTCGGCCGGGTAGGGGTCGGACGACGGACATGCAGAATTTTGGGGTAAATATTCGTATTAAACCCTGAATAAAGGAATTTGATAGATGATAGGCATTGATATACTGTTTTTAAAATACCATGCCGGCCATGTTGAGTCTTGTGGTACCGAGAGAGAAGCATCACCTGCAAGGATAGAGTCACAGTTCCCAGACATTGGATATCCAAAGTTAGATATCGATGGTTAAACCTATGCTTGCTTTGTGTTTAATAATAATCTACTTTATTGAATATATGCGTTTCTGGTGACTGACAACTTACCAATTGTCGTGCTGCCGTGCCACAATCGGTACGTACCCCACCAA
>JABFFE010000987.1:0-10238 GCA_013623625.1 Fusarium setosum | reverse complement strand
AGGAAAAGGATGAAGACGAAGACTGGTGGGAGAATAACTTCCTCAGAAAGAACGTACCTTCTAATGCGACAGTCGACTCGCTTCCTGGTCCGCGCACAGCTGCCCCCTGGAAGGCTCCCGAGCCCATCAGAAAAGACGACCGGGAGAGAACATGGGCCACACAGCCCAGCATCTTTGAAGACTGGGACCCCAAGGCCTGGCCGTCCTGCGTGGGGCTCGACATTCCCATCACCGCAGCGCCCGCCGAAAAGGTGCTTCGGAGCACTAACAGCGTCCCCATGGCATCCAAGGCCCTCCTCACTCCAACCGAGCAAGTCAAGCTTCAGCAGGCGTTCTGGTCTGTCCGCAACGTCGCCTTGAAGCGCACGGCGGAATGCCAGTTCAAGGATTGCAAGTTCAGCTACCGCCTCAACGAACAGGACACCATTGAAGAGCACGTCAAGATTGTCCATCGGACACAAAAGTGCATGTGGTGTGACGAGCTCTTGTTCGAGTGGTGGGATGAAGAGCAGAAGATGTCTCATCTGCGCAAGAAGCACAAGGCCAAGCTTGAGAAGGCCCTGGGCATCAAGGCTGCTACTGAAAGCCAGCCTGTTAGTCAATGGCACTTTGGCCAGCCTGTTAGTCAATGGCACTTTGGCCAGCCTGTTAGTCAATGGCACTTTGGCCAGCCTTCTGTCCCGCAGCCATCGGGAGTTCCTCAAGGCAGCTTTCCGCCTGGTTTTGTTCCGTCACAATACCCTCCTAGTTTTATCAACCCACCCCAATCCCGCACTCAACCAACAGCGCAGCCAATGCAAACTATGCCTGGAACCCAATTTGGACAGATGGCTACTGCGGCTCCTGGGGCCCAGTTTGGGCAGACGGCTCCTGTAGCTCCTGTTGCCAACATGACGGGTGTAGTGGAGGCTCAGACTGGCCAGTTTCAGCCTGCCAATCCCAACCCTTCAAATGCAGTGGTTGGTACCAAGAGCCTTGACCAGGTCACTGCCGAGCTCTCGGCTCTGGTAAAAGATCTGGCCCAGAAGTACCCTCAGCATCAAAATACTGCAGCGCCAGGACCCTCTACAGCTCAGCCAGACCCTCGGACTGAAGCCGCCTCCAAAAATCCCTGGCGGAAGATTGTGGAAAGCCTAGACCCCAACCCTCTGGACCCGGTGGTGCAGCGCCAGATCCTGGACGACAGATGGCAGACGAAGCGGTCCCGCCCTCCACGTCTTCTCTCATACCCTCTCCCATGGCACGACGAGCCCGGTCCGAAGGCGTATCAAGATCCGCCCAAGACTTGCCCCGTACCCGGATGCATGCGAAACTGCATTGACTACATTGACTCCCGCGGGGTGTGGGATCACTTCAAAGAGAACCACCCAAAGATGACAATGAGGTCGTGCCCGTTCTGCGGCCTCTCCTTCGTCTACAGCCCAGGCAAGGACGCTTCCGGTAAGACAGTGTGGAGGCAACGACCCGTCGAGGAGTGCATCAAGCACTTTGACTGCCACGTCTATAGACTCTGGGACATCTTGGAGCCGCAATATGATGCGCCATGGACGGTGGGCTCGCGCAAGTTTCCACCCATGGAGCATTTCTTTGGGCCAGAACCTGTGCAGCCGGTCCTGCCTCCTCACGAAGATGACCGGGAGGCGGTGTTGAAGCTCTTAGGCGGTGGCAAGTCGGAGAAAAAGTGCGCGTATTTTGAGAAGTGTGGTGCGAGGGTTGGGTCTATGACGGATGCGCAGTATCGTCGGCATTTGCGCGATACTCATGGCAAGGAGGTGCAGATCATTCCATCTGACGATGAGGAGGAGCAAGAACCGGAAGCTCCCCGTCACCCGACTTCTCGCTCTTCGCCAGCTCCTGAGTCGTCTGCTCATCAGCAACCTCCCCGTCCGATAACTCCCCGCCCGACCACTCCTCGAGCATCGCTTGCTCCTGAGCCTACCACTTACCCAGTTCCCCGTCCAACTACTCCTCGTCCCGCGGTTCCCCTAATTGAGGCAAGTACCGAAACTCAAACTCAAGAGGAAGAACCCGACGACTTTGAGATGCTCGAACCTGAGGCTTCCGGGGCGAGTGAGCTTCTTACCTTTACTAAAGCAGGAGCCCGGGACGGACCCAAGCAGAAAGACACCGTTGCAAAGAGAACAACCCGCAAGGCCCGCCCCTCTACCGCACAAGACCAAGACCCCGACGATGAACTCTCAGCCGCACCTAGCGACGTCCCATCCGCCTCTTCCCGCAGACGTCCCAAGCCCCTGTCCCAAGTCCAGCCAAAGCCACTCGGGGAGGACAACACTTATGCCCCGGTAGAAAGCGAGTCTAGAAGCTCGGTGACCCAGGGCAGAGCTCGTCCTCCCAAGAAGCCCAAGAGAAGGCGACCCGCAAAGGATGATGACGGTGAGTTTGAGGATGATGGTGCTGACACGGACGACTATGATGAGATTGAGGAGGATGAGCAGGGTATTATGCGCAGACGACGAGCGAGATCTCCAGACTGGGTCAAGCAATTGGGACCTAGCGATCCCGACTTTGACCCTGATGATGACATGTATTGCTCCAAGTGCCTCCGCAAAGCTCCCAAGCACCGAGGCCGAAGCCCGCTCCGCTCCCCCATCGGTCGCGAAAAAGAGCTCGAGGTTTGTATCCCTTTCCCACTTACTACCCATACTAACCATCTCCCAGCACCACGCAGACCAAACCCGGTGCTGCAAGATTCGCAACGGCGTCGGCTCAGTCGACAAGCTCCCCAACCGCAGCGGCTGGATCCGCGCCGCCGACATACCCAAGAAACTAGGACAGATTAAGGAAAAGTTCATCAAGAGGTATCCGGCGTACGCGCGCACAATCTACCCGACCCACGCCTCCGACTACCACGCCTCGGTCTGGCGCTCCGACCCCAACAACGAGGACAACCAAGCCTGGTGGAACATTCCCTGGCCGCCGTACGAAGGCCAACCCCCGTTCCCGGGTTCGTGGGTTGATCCTGGCATGCCAGAGGATGACTCCGGCGGGAGAAAGGCTCGCAAGGAGCCTTGGCAGGGAAGACCGGAGCATGATCCTGCGTACCGGTACCAGAGCGACTCGGACTCTGCGGATGACTTGAAGCCGGATGAGGATGACATTGCAGAGTTGCAGGAGCAGACGAGCAATGACAATAGCAGTGTCGGCGCCAAGGGGCTGAAGAGACGCAGAACTGGTGAGCCTGGGACGACGCCGTCTCACTCTGGAGTTGAGGATACTCCCGCCGAGGAAGAGGGTGGCCCTACGACGAAGAAGGCAAAGAAGAGTGATGATGGTGAGTTATTCCAGAGTCCTGATGAGACACAACTGACCTATTTGTAGGAGGCAAGCCAAAGAAGACACCCAAGCGTACCAAGAAGACGGCTGGAAAGACTAGCAGTCAACCTAGTCGCGCGTCGAGTAGAGTTCAGCAGCAGCAACAGGCTGCTGCGGAAAAGTCTGGGGATGTTTCCCCCGCTGTCGCTGAGGACAATGATGAATAGCTACTGATGGAGTAGAGATGTGGATGTTATAGAGGATGGAGTTGGGGCTCGCCTCTGGCTTAGCTGGTTGGTTGGGTATAAGGAACGTGTCTTTGGCGGAGTTACGGTATCTCGACAGGATGTTCTCGTGTTATTTTGCCTCTTGTAATTACTACTTTGGACGCTCGTGATTTATTCAGGCCCTTAAATGATCCTTGGATGACGATGTAGTGTTCATTTGTGACCCAATAATCTCTTGTATTATTCTCCGCCATAAAACCAGCGGTCTTGAACCATTTCAACGCCTATATCCCCTGGCAACTCTATCAGGGATAACACCCAGCTGTACATGTACATAGACGCCAGACACGCTTGATATATCCCGTACCCTATGGAACCACGGTTCCTGCCACGACCCTTCCTTGGATTTCGCCAATAAATCACATTATCCGTAGCGCTTCTACAGCGCTTCAATAGCCTCAAGAAGAACATCCACTCCCTGTGCACCCATCTCACCCTTGTCACCAAGCAACGAGCCCACGTCACTCAGAATACCCAGCGGGATATAACATCCCGTCTTTGCCTTGTCCAGACTGTCCTTCAGTCGACTGGTGTGCTCCCACTCTTTAGCAGCCACCTCGGCCCGGTCAATTACACGTGTCGAGATGCCACACATGGCGGCGCAGTGCATACCAAAACTGCCCTCTGCGACGCCATCCTCCAGCTTGTACAGGAATGTGACTCGTCGTTCCTCATCGTCAACATGAATCTGCATCCTGCGTGCTCGAATCTCTGGGTGGTTCTCAAACTCGGTCGCAAGCGAATGGTAGTGTGTAGCGAAGAAACCGACACAGCCAATGTGAGTGGCAACATGGTGAAGAACAGCCTGGGCGACGGCAACACCATCGTACGAGCTGGTTCCACGGCCGAGCTCATCCAAAATGACCAGCGACCGAGGGGTGGCTTCGGACAGAATCTTCTTTGTCTCGGATAGCTCGACAAAGAATGTTGACTGGGCGGCAAAAATGTTGTCGTTCGCTCCGAGACGCGACATTATTCGGTCAACCGGAGTCAAGCGCGCAGAGATGGCCGGAACAAAGCAGCCAATTTGGGCCATGATCACGGCGATGCAAGACTGAATGCTGTTAGTATCGTGTTAAAGTACCGTTGAGAATGAGACTTACCATGCGAAGGACAGTAGACTTGCCGGCAGCATTGGCACCTGTCAGCAAATTGATCTTGGCTTGCTCACCCCCGAGCTTGATGTCGTTGGGGATAAAGTCGTCCACTGTGTTCATCATGCAAGGATGCCGGAGCTCCTGGAAGTCCACACTGCTTCGTTCCTCGTCAACAAATTGTGGTCGGCAGCTTGGATGACCGAGTGATGCGGAAGCCTTGGCCAAGCTGACCAGACAGTCCAGCTGCGAGATGATCTTGATGGCCTGCAGCCAGGTCTCGTAGTCGACATCAAACTTCTTAAAGAATCGAGATGCTACCTCGCGAACAAGCTGTGAGTGGGTTTCCTCGGCCTCTTGAAGTTCTCGGACGAGCTGCGAGAGCTGGGGGAAATACCAGCGCTTGACATCCTTGGTGGCTGACATCTGACGCCAGTTGGATGGGACCTTGATGCTCTTTGGGGCTTCCAGCTGGTAAATCTCCTTGCCAACATCCCTGTAGTTCAGGAGCTTGCACTTGAACTCTTTCTTCTTCTCGGCCAAGAGATCATCGAGCTGTTGTTTGATCTCCTCAATGCGATCCGAGCTCTCATCGAAATCCTCTTCAATACCCCGTTCGGGGATGAGAAGCTTTTCGTCACGAGCCTTGCGGCGATCAAACGCTGTCCTCCAGTAGCTCAGAGGCTCATCGAGGTTAGGCATTGAAGAGATGAGACGGTCCACAATGCCATTGCCACCCTTAAAGGCTCCGAGAAGGCTCATGGTGTACTCTATCTGCTCAAAGCCTTCTAGAACCTTGACAAAGTCTTCAGGTTTGCATGCGCCGGCATGGATTCGGGAGATGAGTCGCTCCAGGTCGGGCATCTTGACGAGTTGCGATGCGAATTGTTCGCGAACCGTCTGGTCGGCGTTCAACATCTCGACGGCATCAAGACGCTCGTTGATGCGATCAATATTGCAGAGGGGGTGAGCAACCCATGAACGGAAGAGGCGTTTGCCAAAGGGAGTCACACACTTATTAAGTAGGCTGAACAGAGTGCCCTCGGAACCGCCATTGACCGAGTTGGAAAACACTTCCAGGTTGATAAGCGTTTGTCCATCTAGGACAAGTGTTCCGTTCTTTTGAATTGGGTTGTAGGGCTCAAAGTTGCCCTGGGAGAGCAACGGTCGCTCCAACTTGAGGAAGCGCAAGTATGAGACAAGCGCTCCGGTCGCCGACATGACCAGGTCGTCGTCCCGAAGCTTCTGGAGAGTCTCGGGCCAGACTTCGTCGTCGGCATCTTCAACCTTGAAATACTTTCCGCAGTCGAGTTCCCGGCGGGTCATATCAGCTTCCCAGAACTCAGTGCCGGGCTTGAGGTGAGTCCAGATGGTCGTGGGGTTGGTATTGTTCTTCAGAATGCGCAATGCCTTGGTTGACAGATGAGACTTTTCGAGAAGCAGCTCTCGGGGACCAGTCTGAGCGATCAACGTCTCAAACTTGGTCAGGTCGACATCGTCAACAAAGCTAGACAGGTAGAATCGACCAGTGGCAGTATCGGCAAAGGCGATACCAAAGGCAGGAAGGTCGTCAATAACCGACTCCTTTATTGCCAGGCAGTAAGAAGCCATGTCGTCTTGCAGCATGCCGCCGTCAACGAGTGTTCCGGCAGTCAAAACGCATGCCAATTCGCGAGTAATGACCTTGTCTGCCTTCTTGCCGCTCTTGTCTTGCCGCTCACGCATCTCTTTGCCCAGATTGGTCTCCATCTGATCAACACGAGCGACCTTGTACTGTTTGGCGATGAACTGATTGACCCAGTGATCAAGCGAGCTCTCAGGTACTCCAACCATGCGCATGTTGACCCGATCCGTCATCTTGAAGTCGAACTCCTGGTGTCCCACAGTGGCGTCATTCTCGTAGAGCTCGTAAAACTTGCCCTTCTTGAAGAAGACAATTGTGTCCCAGAGGTTCTGCTTGATTTGCCAGTACTGGGTCTCGAAGGGGGAAAACTTCTTCCAGGCGCTTGGAGGGATGTAGATTGTCCTCTTGTCGTAGTCTGGGTTATCTGGTGTGCGCTTCTCCTTGTCCATAATGTTGGCAAGCCAAGGATACCTCTGCTCAGGCTCCTTGACATAGGCCTTTTCTTTGTATTTGGGATCACGCGCTGCCCTCTCAGCGGGCTTGGTGACGGGGTGCTTCTCGGCCGACTCAGGGTTGTAGTTCCATTGAGCGGCGGTGGAGCCTTCCGGAATGTCCTCCATCACCTCATCTTCTTCCAGGATGCTATCCTTGATATCAACATCGGGCGTGGGAATGGGTGACGATACGTTGGATCGCTTTCGAGGAGCTGGTGGCTTCGAGGGACGCTTTCGCTTCTTGGATCGAGAGACATCTTCATCGGAGTCGGACGCGATAAAGTCATCCATAGTATCTGTGCAGGTTAGACTTGTATTGGGTTGGTGAGGACCGGGGGACATACCAGTATCATCGTCTTGGGCAGCTTCTTCCTCTTCCTCCTCGTAATCGTCTTCGTCTTTAACGACTGGTCGACCTCTGGTCCGTCGTCGCGAGTTGGGTGCACTCCCGAACGTGAAAGGCCCCTCATCGTCGGAGGACTCGGCGTAACTAACGACCTTTTTGACCTGCGAACATTAGTAAGAGAGCGAGATTGCAGGCATTGGAGATGCATTACCTTACGAGTAGGGCTACTTGGAAGAGCGTCTTGGTTCATTGCGGTTGGGGTCTGTTTGGACTTGGGTTTAGTTGGTGTCGCTGGGTGATGATACGGGGTGAACTACCTTGGCATTTGAATCGAGATTCTCCTGAGAGCTTGGTGGTTCGATAGCGTCACTGCTAGGGACGGGAGTCGAGAGCTTGACAGAAGCCCTCGGAGTAGATTTTGGCTTGGAAATGGAATTTGTCTTGGGGAGAGAGTTGGCCTTTGTGGTCTCTTTCAGGCACGAGGATTGTTTGTTGGCGGGCGAGACCTTGGAGAGAGGAGATGATGCGGCGGCGGGGGTGGAGGGCGCAGCTTTTTGGAAGAAGGAGACGATCGAACGCTGTTTGACTGACGAAGAGGATGCAGCCGGCTTGGTCGCCTTTGCAGGCGTGCGCGCCGCACCTGTTCGTTCGCTCGCCATGACGCTGGTCAACTGACAGTGCAGCAGGCTTCAATCGGCAGTGCTGAAGCGCCGGTTCGGTGCGTGAATCACCGGAAAGCAGCAAAGAATAAGGCTCGACGGTGTTCGACGAGTTGAGGGCAAACAATTGGTACGGAAAATAGCAGAGACACAAAATGGGGATGTATTGGGAGAGTAAGGACAGGTTGAAGATGGTAGGTTACAGACTCGACATGGAGGTGCTTTAATTATCGGTTGCCCTCCTAAATCCAAAATAGAGATTGGCAATCGCGTCGCGGGAAGGTCCAAGGGCGCGTGCGCGTCTTCTCGCGTAAAGCTGCTGAGGAAAGAGCGCTAGGCCGTACTGGGAAAGTACGTGGGGGTGCGGAGCTGGCAGTTCGCTGAAGCACGGACGTTACTTCCAGGACCAGATGACACACTGTCAATTTGCACTGTGAATAGCTTCACAACTGTGAGGGCTGTTAACAAGAACCTGAGATATCAATGACAAAGCTACTTATTCACTACCATTACTCTTGAAACTTCCTGACTCTGAATGGACTTGCAGAGGCTTCAGGAGCAGTGCATTTGTTAGCCAGGGCCGCCTTTGCCTCCTTGCTCGTCGAGCTCACGCAATCCACGCCAATATCCGACACCCCATCACAGATAATGACAGGCTTTCCGCCGCAAGGAGACTTGATGTTAAAGTCCTTGAACTTGATATTCTCACAAACAGCGTTTGGGTTCGTGCTGCAAGTCAACCTCGCCACCGCATCGCCGTACTTCCCGGAGCCATACCCGGTGAAGTTCTGGAACAGAATATTGGTGATGTTCATCTGAGAAGGGTACTTGGCGCAGGTCGTCTCGTTGATGTTGAAGTAGCACGAGTCGATGAACGCACTATACTCGTTATTACCGCCCCAGAAGTTGCGGAACGTGACGTTGTCGATGAAGCCATAACCGACATCTGGACCGGCCCAACTCTTTAACCTCGCAGTCTGCTCACCGTTGAGCATCCAGACGTTTTCAATAACTACGTCCTTAACGAATGACATTTCGCCCTTGTATTGGCCAAGAGATCCAATAGATTGGCCGTGGGTACCTATGACTTGTGAGCGTTGTGTACACAACAAACCTGAACTTGGGACAAACGTACCGTTGCAGTACATGGTATTCACATAGACATCAGAAGCATTGCTCTTTGGTGAGAAACAGTCATCGCCGATATCAACCCAGGCGCGCTCAACCGTCACGTGCTCCACGTTCAGTGAGTCAAAGAAGTCGGTGTTCTTGGGCAGAGACGTGGCATTGTTAGAGTGTGCCGTGCAAATGACATCCTTGAAAGAAATATCCTTGGCTAAAAGATCATCAGACATCTGTTTGGTCACTTAATAAGGGAAGAGACTCACAAGTAACAACAAAGTTTGTCCAACACGGCGAGTCCTTAAAGTGGATGCCCTGGATATCCAGGCCAGTGGCATTCTGGGCATAAAATAGGATTGGCCGAAGGTATTCGTTAGTTTTATCGAGGATCTCTCGACCTGCAAACTCGTTCCACCACCGCTGGCCGTTTCCATTCAACACTCCGTTTCCGTAGATCTTGATCTTGTTGCCGCCCAACTTCCAGAACATAATCGAGTTCTGCAATAGGTTAGCCCCGAACCTCTGTTTTTGTTCATCGGGAATGACGTACCTGGAAGGGATGAGTAAAAGCGTTCTTCTGCCAGTACTCAGTGTCGTTGGTAAACTTGATCTCACCATCCAGATGGACATGGATATCATCTAGCCAGGTGAGGTCAAGAGGCTTGCCAATGACATAGGTATGTCCCTTGGGCAGATAGAGGGTACCACCCCTGTTTGCTCTCTTAAGACCTTTATAGAACTCAGATGACACATCATCGTGGTCGTTCTTGGAGTGCCTGATGGTGAAGACCTTGCGGTGGTGCTTCGTTGGAGGCTGGTAGGGGTGTCTCTCACGAAACTCGTCCACGCTTCGAGGAACACCAGCAGGAAGCTCAACTGCTTCCGCGAGTGCTCCCGCGAAGAAAGACAAGACCGAAAGGAAGCTCGAAAGTTTCATCCTGACAATGGAAGTCTAAGCAGTTAACAAGACGAGAGAGATGCCATGAGATGAAACTTCAAACCGAGGCTGGGTTTGAACACTTTATAGGCTGACCTGGAGTACTCCTCGGAGCCTACTTCTCAATTTATCCTATTACCCACACCAGCAATTACAGGCACGAGTAAATTACATGTTTCAACACCCATCAAACAGGTTCATCATGGCCAAAGCGCAAACTGCAAGGTTCTTAGTATGCCGCAACGGTGTAAGACGTTGAAAGCTGTCTACCTAATCCAGCATAAGCTTGTTTCCCTTGAGCTCAGTGATTCGTGGATCCCAAAATTCCGCGGCTCAGATCCCGTGGAGGCCATTTCCCCATAACCCTTGATCTCCGCATGGGCAGATCCCCCGCCCCCATAG
>JABFFE010000986.1:0-11349 GCA_013623625.1 Fusarium setosum | reverse complement strand
GAGGATAAGGATATGAATACTCTTATGATGATCCTTTAATAAACTCATCCTAACATCGTATGTAGTTGGCTTCGGGTTTATTAATATGATAGCTATTCTCGTGTTTTTTGACCCCGGCAGGCCGAGTCATCTTTGATCGGTGCCTTATTGCCACCTGGCCCCTTAGTACCTGCCTGAACTCAGCCTTGATGTCGACGTGTAAGCCAGCCAAGTTACACCTGTCATCATTTCGCCCAAGAAAGTTGGCTCATGATTGACACACCGGTTAATGTCCCTCTCCATTTGTGAACCCTGGCTGCCTTTCTCCACTCAAAACACAACTAATAGGCCTAATACACTTGCAAGACTCAACGGTCTTGCTATGTAAGTTTGTTTATTGGCAAAGAATATGGCATTTGTTGTAGTGCTTCATGATCTGGATTAGAGGTGAGTTTATGAGGACGATGAGTAAGATCCGCTGAAAACTGACCCGTTCTGGATCCTGGTTGGTTGAGCTGTGGGCATGTTTCCTTGGCGGTAGGGGGTTGTTGATATCGTTTGCTCTACTGATAGATAGAGTCTTGAAGCTATAGTAAGTTGTCTCATCGGTCGATAATTCTGTTGCTCCCTGCTATCAGTGGTGTTAAACAATGCACGTGGTCGACAAACGAGGATACTATAGCAGAAATGTGACAGGACTGCAAGGCAGATGAAGCAGAAAGTCTGGAGAGCCTTATCATAGCTCGATTTCGTACTTGCCCTGGATTGTTTCATGATGGTTGGTAATGGTATGCTGTGTCCATGGCTGGAGAGTGTCCCCTTCCAGAAGTTCAGCAATATCCTGTCATGGCAGCCCGAAGGCGCGTGGCAGACTTGCCAGTGATGAGAACTCGGTGCCTTAAAGATCAGAAACCGTTACGCTTATGGTGAGACCTCCTGTCCATCGATGTGAGGTGGTCAAACGAGTGGTTACTATGCCAGGATCCAAGTCATAGAGACAACTCATGCACAAGCCGAGGCCCATGGTCGTTACTTATTATCGTAATATGCAAAGTTGCCTATGTATCAATTAGTAGACAGCCATCAAACAGTCCGTGCTTTAAGCATCATCACCGTCTTCATTGGCTCGCTTCAGTAACGCATTCCTCAGCGAACAGCGCAATTTGCCGGGGCCTGGATAAATGCGGCTGAGCGGCGAGGGTGCCCAGATTGTCTAGATGCATATTCTCGATTATGTCCCGTGGCTCGAAACGACAAGTTGAAGTTGGAGCTGTGACATTGACATTGACATTCCCCATGAGATATTGACTAGGCCAATGTCGACGAATGCCTCAGCGGGACAGTGTAGGGATCCCAGTGATGACGATAGCTGATCGTTATGGAGCGTCTGGCAGAATCGGTTACCCAACATTAGAAATATCCTTGGCACAAGACTATGTGTCTCAATAAGCCACACCATGACCAATTACCCTTAGCAGACAGCCACAGTAGCCTCGGTAGCCAATCGTCACTTAAACTCCGTGCCAGGAACAAGATGGATGTGTATCAGCTCACATTGCTCAGAACCATTGAATATTATCATTCGATGATCATATGCCATGTATGCAAAAGGGGATAGCGAGCGTCTTTATTGTGATGGCAGACTTGGCCGTCCCTCACCACCGACTGTTGAGTATCACGGCTATGCCAGTTCCAAGATGGTGTCCACGAAGGTTATTACTGCTATTGTTGGAACAGTGAGTTTCTGGGCCGGCAAATTAGGTCCTTGTTGGCTGGTTTCTTCCCAATCACCTTCCCTTCCATCAACCTCGAGAGTTGCAGAGTTGACAACGACAAGTTGCGCGATGAATGCGTCCAAGACCCATTCAACCCCTTCGAGTCCACGACGCCAGGGCAGCAAGGGCGAGCTCATCCCACTAAATATTACGACCATGAGATCATGGAGAACAATACATTCTCCAAGACTGACAGGCATGCGGCGAGAAACAAGTGGAATACTGTAATGTCAGAGTTGGATTCCCAACCACCGGTGAGGCTTACCAGAGCTTTATGCTGGTACTGGCCGACCTTTCCGGTGATGACCGTATTCGGTCAGTTTCCTCAAGTTCCAGATGTATCTAAGCTCTCTATCGCTTCATATCCCAAGGATCTTTAGACTTCAAGGGCGTCGAGCTCCTCCGTGATGACTCCCATTCAAGAGCACTGTCCTCCAGGGAATGAGATTTTTCGAGAATTTATGTCCTCTCCAGGCTTCTAAAGAGGAACAAGGCTGCCAGGATTATTAAACAATTCAGGTGTCTCGAGGTAGAACAACAAGGGTTGGACATCGTTTTACATGTAGGTGCGGAACTTTGGTACACCACCCCGGCGGCTTCCGGGCCAGCATTCCGACGAGGGAAGTATGCTGGATGCTCACCTAAAGCCTAGGGGTGGGTGATGGTTTAATTACTATATAGGCCGGGAGATGTAAGGCGTGAAGAGCAGTCGCTTCGAGAGGTCGATTCACCGCCCAGATGTCGCGAGGGTTTGTCTCACCCCTAGTTGAGAGTGGGAGTGGTGATGCACGAGACCCATTACTTGACATCAAACAGTGATTCACGATGTGATATGCAACCATGGCGGTTGCTAGACTTATGAGGCTACCGTGTCACTGCGTCCTGCAGTCAGACTGCATATCGAGGATCGGTCTAAAGACCCGAACACGAGTGCGATTACCACAGATGCGAGATGGCGTCCTAGCAGACTTTTAGGGCCGGTTTAGACAAATATATCCTAGTATACGGACTAGCTTGAAGATCTGGGGATGAAGAGAATCGTCATCTTACAGGCTGCTGAGGCCCACGAGTCTGGGCGCGTGCCTGACTAATGCAAGTAACGCAGTCTCTTATTCTTGTACCCGAGTAATTGCTCTACAAGGATCGGTGATCTCCACCTCCCCTGCAAGAAATGAGCTCTTGCAAAATGTGGATTTACCCGGAGCAGAGGGTGTCCAGCTCTATTCTTTTCTCTTCTTGTCCTCGCTCATTTCTCCCCATTTCCCTCATCTCTTCTTCTCCTCTCCACGCAGTTGATGGCGACATCTTCGGGGTCTACGGTTGCAATTGACATCAAGCCTTGCTCCCTCCCACACCCTGTGTGTGTCTGAGTTTGCGTCTAGGCCGTGCACTGTCCATCTGGCTTTGTCTCCAATCTACCCGTCCCAGCACCCTGACGCCGCAAAAATGGGTGCCCTCTACTACCTGTTTCACCCGAACCAGCTTCGGTCCATTATCCAATGGTATGGTCCTTCTTCTTGCTTCTTACAGCATTGTCTAATCGTGTCTCTTCCAGGAAGGTCTGGCACGATCCCGTTCACAGACGTGACACCAGCACCGAGTCCCCTGAGCTGAAAGAATGCTTCCGCTACCTCAACATGACGAGCCGCAGCTTCGCGGCCGTCATCCAAGAGCTCAACCACGAGCTTCTCGTCCCCATCACCCTCTTCTACCTCGTTCTCCGCGGTCTGGATACCATCGAGGATGACATGACCATTCCTATCGACAAAAAGGTCCCTCTTCTCCGCGACTTTCACCTCACAATGGAGCAGGACGGATGGCAGTTCCATGAGAGCCAGGAGAAGGACAAGGAACTCCTCGAGCACTTTGATGTCGTCATCACCGAGCTCAAGAAGATCAAGGCCCCTTACATGGAGATTATCAAGGACATGACGGTCAAGATGGGCAACGGCATGGCCGATTACGCTCAAAATACAGAGATGATCCAGAATGGTGTGCAAACAATCGACGAGTACGAGCTCTACTGCCACTACGTCGCCGGTCTCGTCGGCGAGGGCCTAACGCGCCTGTTCGTCGCCTCTGAGCTTGCTAACCCTAAGCTGGCTGAGCGTCCCTCCCTGACCGAGTCCATGGGCCAGTTCCTCCAAAAGACCAACATTATCCGCGATATCCACGAAGATTGGGTGGATGGTCGAAGGTGGTATCCCAAGGAGATTTGGAGCAAGCATGTGGACAATTGGGAGGACCTCTTCGACCCCAAACAGCGCACAAAGGCCATGGAGTGTGTCTCTGAAATGGTCCTCGACGCCCTCAAGCATAGCGAGGAGTGCCTTTTCTACATGGCCGGCATCAAGGACCAGAGTGTGTTCAACTTTGTCGCTATCCCCCAGGGCATGGCCATCGCCACCCTGGAACTTGTCTTCCGGAACCCTGACGTTCTGGAGAAGAACGTCAAGATCACCAAGGGCGATGCCTGTCAGATCATGTTCGAGTGCACTCAGAACCTCGTTACTGTGTGCGAGGTCTTTAAGAGATATGCTCGACGAATTCATGAGAAGAACGATCCCAGAGATCCCAACTTCCTTGCCATCAGTGCGCAGTGCGCCAAGGTATGTCTTGGCCCCTGATCATGCCCAGAGTGCTTCTCGCTAACCAACCATAGATTGAGCAATTTATCGAAACCCTCTTCCCCCGACAAGATCCCAAGAAACTCAGTCTGGAGAACAACCAGAAGCAGAACAAGGAGCCTACAATGGACCCTGGCGAGGCTGTTGTCTTGTTTGGTGTCGTTATCGTGAGCTTGCTCTGCATCTCAGGGCTTATGGTACGTGCGGTTTTGCTCACTGTTTCGAGGCCCCCCGTAGCTAACCAAGAGCTTGTAGATTGGCACTGCTTGGTTCTTCGGTGCCAGGTTCGATAACATCTTTAAGGAAGCCAGCGTCTTCCTACCGGGCGGCGAGAAAGCCACGCCCCTAGTTACGGGTCACGACGAATTGTAACACTAATCCGCCGGTCGAGTTGTTTGGTTCTTTTCATGTTTCATGCCGACACTTTCTCACGATATCCTAACGTATATAACACACTTACCACAGATCCCCAAGTTGGGCGGGATCGAAGCCAGTGCGCAGTGCCTGGCCATATACTCTTGTTAATACAAACAGCAGCGGCGCTACGCAGCGCACGCTGCATTCAAAGTTTCACCCAGTCCCCGTTGACTTGGTGTGCAGCCATCGCCTCTCCAGTCTCCAGTTTCAGGACCATGATCCAGCACCGATGTCAAATTGCAATCCAGTCCTCCAATGACTGTGGTTGTTCCTAAGGAAGTGCTAAAATTAAACCTCCCATTGCTCTCAACCTCCAGTCTTACGACGAGGTGCGCCACAAGTCTGTCTTGACGTCCACAGGACGACAAACAAATGGCGGCGAGCAAACATACCTTATCCACGATCCCCATCCTGCAATTTATGCGTGACGCTTATGCTTCTTTTGTCTTGTTTTAGACCTGCCCCTTCGGCGAGAGCGAAGAAAAGGGACGAGACGAATGCCGTGACAAGCGTCTGGGCGCAGTTTCGCCTCTTCATGCAGTACCCTGTTGCAAAGCGGGTCTTGGTCGATCTGATATAGTACGGGTATGATAATCGTCCCAGGGGTCTTGGTCCTGCGTTGAAAAAGGGTTACATCGTGGCTGTGACCCTGCGAGGGCTCAACTGCAGCAAGTAATCTTCCGAGTCCTGCACGTCTAGTCCAGTCGAATCAAGTCAGTCCATAGCAGAAGTTCCGTTTTGCTTGATCTCGCTAAGGCCTTCATATCTGACATTGCCGCACCTTTAGTCTTGGCTTTACCTTCAACGCCTTTTGTGCCAGCAATCGCGGAGACTCTGGCCAAGGTTTTTGTGTAGAAACGTCTATAGTTTTAAATAGTATGTACCGTCTATCCAATCGCCTCGCTAGAAAACTCCCGGCACACGTGATGAGGCGATCTCTATATTACATACACACAGAAGAGGCATGAAATGATTCAGGTTTGTATGGAGGTGGACTAGCCGAATTATCCCTGAAGTGTCTTTTTTGGTCAAAAATTCCTCGCTTTCCCTTGTCCTTGTTCCCCAAGTTGCTGCTGTCGCTGCTTCTATTGGTTGCCATTGTTGGCGATGAGGTCGGTCGTGTCGGCGGCGTTGTTCTTCACCTGGGCACCGCTCTGCTTGGCCAGGCTCTTGACGAGCGAAGTGACTTGAGCAGGGTCGGTGACGTCCTGGAAGCCCATGAGGTAGGCAGCCAGACCGGCAACGTGAGGAGAGGCTAAACATAGGTTAGCATAAAAAAGGTCAGAAGATAGATGAGGGCGTGAAACATACCCATGCTGGTGCCGCTCAGGGTGGCAGTGGACGTATCAGTATCAATTCCAACGCTGAGAACTTGGACACCGGGGGCATAGACATCGACGTCAGGGCCAAAGTTGGAGAAATCAGCTCGCTGATCGTTGGTGGCGTCAATAGCACCAACGGTGATGGCGTTGGGTGCAGAGCCGGGGGAAGTGAGGGCAGTATCTCGCTATGTCTTTTGTTAGCCTGTACACTATTTCACAAAGGGGTCGAGTGTTGACATACGTTCTCATTACCGGCGGCGACGACGGGGACAACGCCAGCCTTGAACAAAGCCTCGATGGCACGGTTGATGGCCTCAGAGAAGTCACCACCCAAAGACATGTTCATAACAGCCTTGCCCTTCGTGCCCTTCTTCTCCACATCGTTGACAACGAACTGCATTCCCTGGAGAACACCAGAGTTGCTGCCACCGCCGCTGGCATCGAGGACCTTGACGGCAACAAGGTCAACCTTCTTGGCAACACCAAAGGTAGCACCGCCGATGGTACCGGCAACGTGGCTGCCATGGCCGTTCTCATCGTCATCCTATATCAGTCAGCTAAAAACTCATCACAAAATAAAGTAGCCCAAGGGATTTACATACGACGTTGTTGATAAAGTTAGCTCCAAAAGTAGCACGGCCCTCGAACTCAGTGTGAGTGGTCTTGATGCCAGTGTCCACCACATAGGCCGTGATACCCTCGCCAGCCGAGTCGTCGAAAACGTAGGTCTGGTCGTTGGGCTGGGCGTGAGACAGGCGGTCAAGGCCTGGGGGAGCGTTGACCTGGGCGATAGCACCGCTGGCCTGGACACGGGTGTCGGCCTCAATGTAGGCTACTTCGTCAGCGTTGAAGAGATCCTGAACCATCAAGTCGTCGGCATCGAGTGACATGGCACGCCACTTGTTGAGTTTGAACGAGTTGATTGTGGTGGAAAGGTTCTGGCCGGTCGAGCTGCGCTTGTTGAGGTTTCGTTTCTTAATGGCCATGGAAAATGTAGCCTCCTTTGCGCTAATAGCATCATCATCGAAGGTGTCGTTGTAGACAACGATGTAGCGGTTGGGAACGATGTTCAAGGCATCCGGATTTGAAAGCATAGGTCGAAGGAAGGAGCTGATTCCAACCTTGTCATTGAGTTCTTCGGCCAGGTCTCCGGGGAGGTTGTCGGCCATATCCGCCAGAGTCTCGGACAGGTCAATGGGGACGGCGGCCGCGAAGGGCGCCGCAAGGAATAGGGAGGCGAGGAAAGTCTTGAGAAGCGCCATGGTGATGGTTTGATCGTTGGATTCGTAGTTAAAGAGGTTAAAGATATGCTGGAGCGAGAGAATAGTGAACTGGTTCCAGCCGTTTCACTCAAGTAGTAACTCGGTTCGTCTAATAAGCCGGGTTCGAGTCAAGGAAGGCGGGCCTTGTATGGCGAAGCAATAAAGGAATGCTAAAGAGGAGGCAGGCGATCAACGCTCCTCTCAGATACGGTCAATAATGAATGGTCAAGTCCGTGTGTTCGCGATACACTGTTCGAGAACAGCAATGAAAGGAGGGTGATTAGGGAACTGTCTAGCAGCACACAAGGAGGAAAAAGGAAAGAGAGAAGAAACAAGGGAAATGATGAACAAGAAAGTAAGTAATTGAAAGACCAAAGGAGACGTCTTCCTCAATAGAAACCCGAACAATAGAATGAGAATGGCCGACCAGCAGCTAACAATGCGCGGGCGGGGTGCATTTAATAGGAGAAATCGAACAATAGAATCGCATTGAGGCGAGAAGCCGCGCTCGGCTGTGACTGGTGGCATCAGAAACAAGGTCCAGGAGAGAGCCGCAAGCTAGCTGCATGGCGGGGACGACGTTTTGGTCGTGGCGCTAGGGGTCGTGGATCCAGGGCGCCGGCGTCAGGGACCGGGGCGTCGACATGTTTAGCGCACCAGCGTGTGCGACCACGGTCGGAGAGTCGCTGCCAAGTCAAACGCCTGCCTGGGCCTGTGAACAAGAACCCCTTGGAACCCAGAGATTCGCAGCGTGAGGGCTGATGCTTGGTCGGTTCGTCTACTTGAATCGCAAACTCCGCCAGAATAGTTCGAGACCCCGAGCCTCGAAACGTGGAGGATCTATCAGCAAATCGTGTCGAAACCACTCTTGCTTGAAGCCAGTGCTGCCCGTGTCTGCAATTGTATCGGCGCCTAGTTCACAGACATGACTGATTGGTTTGCCATGTTTGATTGCCGTCTCTCAGATCTTCTGGGGAACATGGCCGCAACAGCAGCTGACGGGTTTCGTGGCCCTTCCCTTGCTGTCGTCAGCAGGCAATGCGTTGGGTGAGAGAAGCTGTTGTTGTTACCCACAACCGCGGCACCAGCCATTGCCGCCAATGAGACTGGGCCAATCCAGCCTCATCCGTGAGCTGGCGCGTTAAAAGCTAGGGGCCAGCGATAGGTCCTTTGAGTGCTGATAGCGGCAAATCACTGCTGAGCCAAATATCCACGCCGACAAGGGCCACGAAGCCTCAGATGGAGATCTCCAGTGTTTTTTTTTTCTTTGGGGATCTTGTTGTCTCCTACTCCATACGGCAACTGCATGGAAATCTGAGGTCCATCACAATCCCAGACCGCTATAAGGCCGAGCCTGGGTGAAGAGCCATGCCGATCAGGTCGAGGCCTCAGATGAAATGAAAGATAGGCCGTCTGCGTCATTGGCAACCAGAACACAACCGTTGTGACCCTTTCTTGGCAAGCCTTGGGCGCTCTTGGGTCGGTTGTGAAGGTGAAATTGGCGGCCGCCAAAACCCAATGTCACGTCGACGCGGAGGGTCCACCCACTGGAAACCAACCCAAGAATCGGCGCTTGTCACCCCTGGAACTGCCCCAGCCGAGATGTGAAACCACTGACACTGGGCTCTGGTGTCTGGAGCTGCCAGGTACAAATCGATTTGGTTGGTCTGAGAGCACTCCCGCTAGACGACGCCTGATCTCCCAAACATGGCTTTATTTCATGCCGATCTGAAGCGCCGTGGTTTCCCAGCGCTAGCATTCTTGGTTCACTAGCCGTCTGAATCATAGTGATACGTATGCGAGGTTTCCGTTTCGTTTGGAGCGCGTCGGAGAAAACTTTTTTATCTCTCGCCAAGATCGGAGCCAGTGTGAGCCCCCTTTGGCAGTGGAACAAACCCTACGTCGCTCACCGTCGCGAGGAGCCGGGGGTTGTTTTGTCAGTCCGGAACTGGATTGGAGGCCGGCCACAACGGACGACGGGCATTGCGGGGGGGTTCCGATAGCCCCGGCCGGTCGGGGGTATTATGCGGGTCACGGGCCATGCGTGTCTCGAAGACAGCCGGGGATCGAAGGCAAAGTGTATCGAATTCTGGTGTGGCTCTGTACCAAGAACCAGTGAGCTGGCCTGGGGACATGGGGGTCAGCGGACTTGACGCTGAATCGAGCAGGCGACCTTCCTTTAACGAGACAAGCAGAGCAAGGGGACGGTTTACTCACCTTGTGCCCTGGACCTTGGACGGATATTTTCGTAGTGCTGTGACGTGAGGTAAGAGGCAAGGTTTGCACGGTTGAAACATGAGAGGCGAAGGCTTCGGCTTGTGGGATGAAGCTCGAACCATGCAGATTTAGACTTGGGGATAGCCTCTTTGCTGGAGGAGAGGTGCCAAGCCAGGGCACGGAGGTGAGGTAGCAGTGAATCAGGGTCAAGGGGGGTTTTGGACGGGAGATCCCCAGGGCATGTGACCAGGGAGGCTCAAGCCGATGTCAGAGAGGAAGGAACTCTCCCACTTTCCTTGCCCAAGAAACGCACACTAAAACTCTGTCTCGCATTCCCCGTACCTACTCAAAATGCCCCCGTAGGTTCATGACAGCGGAAGTTTTTTTTAAGGCTATTTTACAGTGTCTGAATAGCATTTGTTTTAATGTCACGATGTGAAACCCGGGCTAAATCACTGCTATAAACGGTAATACCTACGATCCATGGCGGTCCAGATCTCATCGCATAAACCCTCTCGTCTCAACTCGACTCACTTGGCGCTCCAGGGGCCCTTGCGCTGAATCCATCGCTCGCAAATGCACAATGCGCTGCCGCAGGGCTCACATACGTACGACCACGCGAGTATTACCGTGCCGGGCTGTGATCTTTGTCATCTGGCTCGATACTGTACTATACATCTGACTTGAGCGCCAGAACAATGGGAGCATCAAGACGGTCAAGCCTATTGTAACCTTGGGAGGCACGTGACTTGGGGCATGACTGCTCCGCAGACATCAGCCGAAGCCGGAGCATTCGTGATTCTACAACGCCGTCCAAGTGTGACACCTCTTTCACTTACCTGTGGACCACGGAGATCTTGATTGTTTGGATTGCATGTTTGACGCTTGTGTTCTGAATCATCGGCTTAACCTACTACAAAGTACCATGTCAGGAGGATGAAGTCTAAGGCAAGGCAGGGCTGTTGGACATGCAAACGTGAGACGCAACACTTTGCCAATGATGACGAATCCTGGGGTAAAGGTTGTTAATAATTCTAGGGCGCAAAATTGGCTGTGACAAGACCCTTCCATGGTGTAACAACTGTGAACGTACAGGAAGAGTGTGCCTGGGGTATGGTTTCCGACTTGTGTGGTCAGATGAACGAGACAACCGACGAAAGACAACCGACAATGTCGTATGCATCGCAGCACCACATCAGCTCAGAGTAACAAAGCACTTTGGCAAGCAGTTCCTTAACTTTGGCTTTCAAGATATTCTCCTGGCTAGGTCTGGCCTTGCCTCACATACCTTGATGGCAGGCCGACCCACGCCCAGCCTGTCTCTGCACACCCCATTGCTTGGTCAGGACGGTATGCTCTTGAGTTATTGTAAGTATCAAGTCGCTGAATACTACCAATTTCCTAATCTCGCCGTGAGCTACAAGACAAAAATATCATATCTCCTATGGTATCGACAACTCGTTCCCGGAATGGCTTCTCCACGGAACTTCTACCGCAGGCGCTATCAAATCAGTCCGCCTCCGCGTCGGCATTGTGCAATGCCATGCTAGCTATTTCGGCGTTTCATAGATACGGTTCCGAGGCGGCTCTAGTATATAAATCAAACGCAGTCCGCTGTCTTTCCGAGTCACTCGGGACGAGCCCGGTTTCTAGCTCCTCAAGCGATCTCGAGACCCAACTGGCTGCTTGTATGATGCTATGCATGTACAGTGTTTGTGCCCCTTAAGCCTCCTCCTACCTTGGTTCATTG
>JABFFE010000985.1:0-45677 GCA_013623625.1 Fusarium setosum | reverse complement strand
ATGGCCATCATCATCGACATCACCACCTACGTTTGAGCATCTCAACTGCCAACTTTAAACACGCAATGCCCTCCTTCCTCGGAAAACACCTTCCACCCCAGCAATATCTCAGACCCAGGCCCCGGGCGCATGTCATTGAAGCTGGTCGCCTCTTCAGCAGCGCCAGCACTGGCATCAACACAACAGGGCAGCGCCCAGCCCCAACCCCTGACCTCGTCCAAGGAATCGGTCTACTAAGCCAACCCGAGCTTCCATCAGAAGCTCACCTCGCCCACTGGGAGACCGAGCCAGGCCGTTCCGGGCAGCGAACTGGGCTAGAGCCTCGCCCTAGCAGCAGAGGGACCTAGCCCGAGCTGGATGGAAGACTGGAGGCGCACCACCACAACCCAGATTGCAACCCAGATTGCAGTGGGCACGGCCACTGGATGCGTCCGCTGGCTGGAGGGCATCCACCAGAGCCACTGAGGTGATCTCCCGCCGAATTTGATCATGGCATCCATTCAGCTCCGACAAGCTCAACACTCGAGTCCACGGCATTGGATATCGCAGCTTCTTTGCTGGTACGACACAGTGTTCGATCTAGGTTGGCCACAAGTGGTTAATGACAGCAATGGGATGTCGATGAGATAACCAGGCATCATTGTGCTCCTACATACAGAAAGGTACTTGACCAGGAGGAGTTGCGGGTGCCTGTTCAGCATCTCATACCTGGAACCTTGAACTAGCAGCTGGTAGCCAGCTTGGGCCAAGACGAGCCCAGTCCGGCCCAAAAAGTACGCGCTACTTGTTGCCATCGAAAGTGACTTCTCACGTCACTGCCCAGAAGCTAGATACCGATGTATCTCATCCTTGGCTGAACTTCCAAAGCCGTCGTGGGCTGTTCCATCCTGCGGACTTTGGACCTTGTCGACTCCACTCAAGTCAACCCTCGCTGGTTCACTTACTCGACGGGGTTCAAGCCAATCCTCCCCAGCCCAGTACTGTACCTGCCGGGTGCAATATGGGGTTTGCAGCCCGCGAAGTCGCTAGATCGATGATTGGCCTTGTCCGCAGCCCCTTGTGGTTGAACAAAGGTCCTGGCATTGAGGGTCTTGTTTCTCTAGTTGCCGTTGCTGCTTGCTTCCAGCCAGCTGGAATGAAGAGAAACAAAACACCAGGTCTCGGGTGGGCACTGCGCTTCTCCCCAGGTACACTCCAGGCCTTCGAATCGACTTCCAAACCCGCCTCTGGTATGCTTGACCAGTAACCTTGTGGCCGGTCGGCTCGCCCAATGACCAAGGATCCTCGGTACCTTGGTACGGTTTCGTCGACAAGGCACCGTGGGACAAGACACATTGTCCGGCCCCGGGACAACGGCACTCTACCTACACACGAAGGTGTCCGGAGAGAAGTCCAGAGAAGCTTTGCACAACTCAAAAACCGCACTGTTCCAATGTCCGCTTGCGATTTCGGAGCTGGAAGCAATATGCCCACGTAGCTATCAGCAGCAGTCAGCGCCATGTCTCTAGCATTGCTGCATCTTCCATCAACCAACTCGCAACCATTTCGAAAGGCGATCCGCTGGGATAGCTCATATGGGGCAAGCTTCTGCAAGCCTTCCGGGGAACAAATGGACCCCCCGGAGGATCTTGTGGAGCCCGCTTCAGGAGCTATGGTGATCCCTGGCATCCGTACCTTGCAATGTTCCTAGGGCAATGCTCGTCTCTTGCGAATCTGGGCCCTGCTGCACTCTTGATGCCCGTTGGCGGTTGTCCTGGCTGTCGATCATCCTTACTCTCAATCGCGAATAACGGGGAAGAGGCTCAGGTGCTTACTCGCCGTTTATGTCTGGCCAGCGCTCAGCAGAGCAACTCGTTGATAGAGCGACTCCTCCAATCCGTGCCACTAATGTCCGCCCACACCCATATCCGTCGACTGCTCGTACGACAGCCATTCCGCGGCTCAGCCTGAGGCAAAAGCAGCCAACCGCCATCTGTCAGACAGTCGATTCCGAATAGGGAGTGGGCGCTGGCTCTCTTTTGGAAGAGCCGAGTAGGGCACGACATTGCTGGCGTTGGCACATCGGCCAGGTGTAGGGACTTTGGACTTTGAGCGACGGTGCCGTGCTACAGCTGGTACCTGCAGCAGAATGCAACCTCCGAAAGTGCGCTATGCATAGCGCATCCGGCTCACAATAACTGTGGACGGTTGAGTTCCACATAGAACAGGGTCTTGGTGAGCAACCAACAAAGAGCATATCTGCTTAAGTCGAGGCGACATTGTCGAGTCCATACCTACGGACAGCCGGCCTCGCTGGTATGGCTGTCTGCCCTGCATAGCACCAGCGAGTCTATCATCAGCCTTCTCCGCCGCTGTGGCTCCAAGATTTGCCTGGTGCCGTGTTCCCTGGCTAGCTTTCCTAAGCAAAACTCCAAAACTGGGAGGCCAAACCACGTCTTGGAGAGACAAGCATGCCTCCATTCATATAAACTTGGTGGCTATTAGGGCAGAAGGTCCCAAGGCCCCAGCGCAATTTACCATGTCCGCAAAATATCCACTCATGGTCGTTGCCGCACTTGACAGGCCCCTGGAGCTTACAAGGTGTGGCCAAACCCCAGTCCTGGTACCCGTCCCATTCCCAGTCCGGACAACGATGGACGATGGACGTTGATGCCCCTGATCGACTCTGCTCATCAGGGGTTCTTGACTAGGCATTACTTTCCGATTGCCATTTCCAGCAAAAGTCGGTACATTGGGCGTTAGCTCAAGACCTGATTCCGAGATAATAGCAGGGCAGGGAGTATCTGGACCTGTGGCTAAGCGTCAGGGCTGGGCTAACAGTTGTTTCCCTTTGTGTTAGCCGCCCAAGTACACTGGATCACTTCGCCATTTCAATTTCGGCCTTGTTCCTAAATCGGCGTCACGGCGTTGGGGCAAGGTTTCCTTCCAGGCATGTTACCGGTTGTCAGGGCGGCATTGGCACTGACAGGCCAGCTCAATAACTGAGCGTGTTATATACCGCGTCTCCTTCACCATTGTTCTCTCCCAGGCGACATGCAGTCTTGACATGTACCATGGCCTCACGCGAGTTGATCTCTCCTGACTCCCGTTGGGTGCGTTCATGAGTCGTGAAAAAAGCTTGGGGCCAAGCGATGACTTCCCGGCTTGGCGCCCCTTTTGCATTCGTCTTCAGGAGCTGGTTGCTTCGCACGAGCATGGCACCCAACAATTCCCCTATCTCCGGGTGCATGATTCATGAGACCACCTCCGTTTATTTCCTTCTCGAAGCTCATTAACCCTTAGCCAAGCCCTTCTCTTATCCCAGCAACCATGCTCCGTTTCCGATGTGACGGAAGGATAAACGCCATTTTTGTCATCCTCCCTCCCAAGGCTTGACCTCTTGGTGGTCGTTACTCGGCGTTGGTTCACGCTTACAAATGCAGACGATTTCGTTTCCTGCGAGACGGGATGCGGCTAGAGGGAGCTTGTGTAGTGGTTTCTTTTGTTCCCTTCTGCTTTGCTTTATGTTTCCAGCTCAAGTTTACCTTGTCCTGTCGCAATATGTGAACATGACTCGGTAACGGTTGGGCCAATATGCGCCCATGAGCCGTGCACCGTGCTGCCATGACCACCTCGGCAATATAGTTAATCCTCCATTAGGCATTCCTATGCTGTAGGTATGTTACTTTGGGCTGGTTCTGGCAGTCCTAGGATGAGCTGTGGCAGGGGATGTGGCATGAGGAGAATAACGAGAGGCCTCGGCCCTTGGGACACTACGTTACTGGGTCAAGTCCGACTCGTAACTTTGGCCTCGAGATGACGAGGACAGAAATTTCTGCCAAGACACGATTCAATGCTTTGTCATGCAAGTGATGATCCTTGTCTATCTAGCTGTAACGTCTCCAGAAATTACATGTCGTCGCATACAACGTACCCTATACCATCGCGATCCGGTGAAGTGGTACGGCTGGATTTATGGCTTTTGACCGTGTGAGGAATGGTAGCCGGGTCTATGGAACCGATATTATCTTTCTGGAGTATCGATTTTGCTTCAAGTATCTGTGATCTGATGTGTGATATTGAACCTGGTCATGGACCCCTAGTTTAACTAGAACCAACCGGTTACCTCTCTCTACGTGTTTCTTGTACGCACCTAATATCAACCACCATATAGAACTCGCCTTTAGTATACTCCACGAACCAACTAATTTTTTTCTAGACCGCCTACCTCCCGCCGAAACCTTCTATTGAGTCCTTGCCCATTCCCTGAACCATTCAAGGGCCTCGGGGTTCGCAACGCTTGCGTTGGTTTTGACATCCAACCCAGAAAGGATCTGTTTCACGGCCACTTCAATCCTAAACATACCCCAGTCAGTAACAAGACAACGGATGAAAACTCGTCCAGCATATACTCACTTCTTGCCGTTGCCCGTCTTTGGCACTCCCCCGCCACACTCCTCCACGACGCCGGGGACATGCCGAGGGCTCAGCTCCGCCTTGATCTTGGCCTTGATGCGCGCACGCAGCTCGTCGTCAAACGTTCGCCCGGGGACGAGCACCACAAAGAGACACACCATCTCGTCTGTGTCGGTCTCCCTCCGACGCCCGACGCACACGGCGTCCTCAACCTCGGAGGCGAAGAAGCGGGTTAGGATGTTGTAGATCTCGGCGGATCCGAATCGCACGCCCGATGGCTTCAGAACTCCGTCGGACCGGCCAAGCATGACGAGACTGCCCGTCGCAGGATCAGGGATCCGTACAAAGTCGCCGTGATGCCATACTGGGCCCTCCACACCGCATATGTCCTCGAAGCGCTCAAAGTATGCGGACTTGTACTTGGCCTCGCCGCTGGCGCCAAAGAAGGTGAGGGGCTGGCATGGGAAGGGCTTGACACAGACGAGGTCGCCGGGCTCGTTGGCTGGGATCGGCTCGCCTGTGACGGAGTCGACGGCACGGATGGCCATGCCGAGGCCGGCGCACTGGATCTCGCCGACACGGACGGGGAGGAGTGGGCAGGGGGCTCCAAAGAGGGAGATGATGTCTGTGCCGCCGGTGATGGAGCCGAGGTTGATGTGCCTGGGGAAAGCTTCATAGACGAACTTGAAGGTGGACGGAGGCAGGGGAGAGGCGGTCGAGTAGATGGCCTGCAGCCGAGAGAGGTCAATGGACTTGTCGCGAACGGGGTAGATGCCACTGGCCTCGAGGGCAGTCAGGTAGGCGGCCGAGGTGCCAAAGTGCGTGACCTCGAGGTCGGAAAGGAGGCGTGGCAGAGAAAGGTGAGCATGAGGTCGGAAGGGCGAGCCAGAGTAGACGATGACGGTGGCGCCAACAGCGAGGGCACCGATGCTCCAGTGCCACATCATCCAGGAGGTGGTGGTGTAGTAGAGCATCCGGGATGCGGGCGTGAGCGAGCAGTGAAGCAGATGCTCCTTCTTGTGCTGGAGAAGCGTGCCGAGTGCTGTATGTACGATGGCCTTGGGCAGCCCAGTGGTGCCGCTCGAGTAGAGTACATAGAGAGGATGTGAGGGGGGAAGTTGTTCAAACTTCAGGGGCTCCTCGGACGCAGAGTCGAGGAACCTGGAGTATTCGATCGCCGAAACACCCTGTTTGCTGAGATCCTCGAGGCCAAGTCCTCCAGAGCTGATGTTGCTGATCACGATGACCGTCTCAAGGCCCTTGTCCTTCAGCGCACCTACAATCTCAGTCGTCTTTGACACACTCGACCACTCCTTGCCATTATAGACCGTGCCGTTATCAGCAAACAGAACCTTGGGCGCAATCTGATTTAGGCGATCTAATACCGCTGAGACGCCATTGTCTGGGCTGATACCCGTCCAGATAGCCCCCACCGCGGCAGCACCAAGCATGGCAACGAGCGCCTCGACATGATTGGAGACGAAGCCTGCCACGACGTCGTTGGACCTGAGGCCTGCCGCGCGCAGGGCGTTGGAGCAACGACGGACTGCTTCTCTGAGCTCGGCCCAAGAAGTCGTTACCGTGGATCCGGGGAGCTCTGTGACGGTGATGACGGCTGGGGAGGCCGGGTCGGGATGTGGAGGGGTCCCGGGGAAGAGGAGGTTCTCGGCAAAGTTGAGACGAGCTGTTGAGAAGAAGTCGGGGCGAGGATACATGGGAGCATTGGGAGGGAGAACCTATGCGGAGTTGAGCCGAGTTTCTTGGAATATGAAGAGCAATTGGTGTGTAGGGGCGGTCTCACTTGAGACGTGTGATACAATGCCCTGGATTCTCTCTCTCATACCTGGTCGAATGGCTTTGATGCCGTGATACCGACAAAATGCCAAACCTCCTCCCAGAAAAGAGACACCTCATCAATGGACCACCTGTAAAGCGCCGGGTAGCCATCGAGGCTCAATCCGTGTTTCTTGTTGACGTGCTGGAGAAACTTCCACATGGGAGTGGACTCGGGATCCGGGTGTCTCCAGAGCACATTGTCGTCCGGGGGCGCCGCAGCGGATGGAGCAAGCTTGTCGATTGACATGACGGCCATTGAGACGGCGATAATGAGAGTGTTTTCTCAAGTCAGACAGCCCCTTCGGGATGGTGTTTTGTTGGGGGAAGAGTTTTGAGTGACGTCGGTCCGGTCGTGGAGAGACTGCCAGGGGGGAACAACCACTATAGAGCAACCAAGATCAAAGACTACAAGACAAGAGACCAATTGCGCTATTATTGTTCAACTAAAGAGGAGAATTCCTTGTATGTATTCGGAATTTTTCTTGGGTTTCCGACTTCGAGAGCGCGGAACAAGAGACATCATGGCCGTTGAAAGCCGTCCCCTCCCGCTTTCGGCTCCCCCCACCCCGCTTTGGGCGGCGGTCCGACCCCGAGATATGGCTGGAGAGGTGGGGGAGGCTGATCACACAAGCCATATGTGGCTATTGAGTTTCTTGTGGCTTGGGTTGGGTTAATCTGTGGCACAGCTCTGAGACCTGGGCTGAACAGCACAGACAGTGAAGAAAACCACAACCATTTGATGCTGCCTCGTACCTGGGACGGTGGTGGGCACCTGTCCAGGAACAGAGAGCCCCTGCTCCTCTGACAGACAACCGCGGTTCAATTACCCATTGAGCCAGGAGGAATCGCGAATGGAAAGTACCGGCTGATATATCGTCATCGTGGGGATTCAAACATGGACTGAAGCAAAGTCACGTTGTCTCAAGGAGCTGGCAATTTCGCCAGAAGTTGACCCTGTTGCCGTTGCCAAGGGAGAGAGTCTGAACCTCGCTGAAGCTCGGAGGTTGGATCTTCCCGAACCGCCGGGGGACAACGTCTTGAACCTGGAGGCTTTCGCCATGGCCGGCTGCGTCACGGTGTTTTGTACCCTGCTAAAAAGCCTGGGTTTCTGACTCTCCTAACGCGATCCGACCCGACCTGTGTGTTCAATGAGGGCTCGCTTGAAGGACCCCTAGCTGAGCTGAGACGAGCTGAGGCGGGACAACTCAGAGGTTGGCCCTTCGATCCGAAGGGAGAACCACACTCACGATATCAACCCGGGAGCAATGGCACGATATATTCGGAATCAAGACGCGGGTCGCAGCAACCTGAGGCTGAGAGATGCATCTTTTTTAACACTGGCGATCAAGTGGTGGCCGAGAGACGGTCCGGGGTGTCATGGGTCAAGATCCTCGCGGTCCGCGTGCATTAGCTGGGCCTTGGGCTGGCCTGGAGAGCTGGCGGTGAAGGGGACAGTTCTGCATGTCGTGCGTGAGGCTGTTGGGGTGAGGTCTTGACGGATCTAGTTCCGTTAGATGTTATGCAAGGCGCTCGACGGTTTTGCCCAACCACCGCGTGGCATCTAATCGCGCCATGTCGGTGTGTTAAGCGCCGCCTCATGCAGTTGTTTTAGACGTGCACTCAACCTCATGCCATTTGCACAGCATCTCCCGTCGACTGCAGGCCTGGCTATTTGGTGCAGTAGCTTGTTCCGCGTAGACGGAGGCGAGGATGATGTGCCATGGGTTATGAGGAGAGGCCGCCTGTCCGGAAAACCCAAAAAGCCTGATCCGACAAGAGAAAAGGAACAAAAAGGGCTCCAGCCAATAAAACTCTCTCGGCACGGATGCGGTAGGCGAGTTCAACAGTAATGCCATCATCGATGCCCGGTTCCGACGGAGTTTTTCGCAAGAAGCTTGGGTAAAGCGGCAAGCCCCTGGATGATGACATCTCACTTCTCTTGGGTTTCATCATGACCAGTCCTGTCCAAGGGAGATCTCATGCTGTTGAACCGCGACCCTTGTTAAGGCAGTTTGTTGTAAGCACTCAACCAAGCGAGGGAAAAATTGCTTCAAGCCCTTGGTCACAAGAAAAACCGTGGCGCTCTGCGAGCCTCCGCGGGTTCCCATTCGTAGAATTGACCACCTGCCGGAGGGCTCGGGGGCCAGGGGTGGTCGCGCGAGCGAGCTTGGGGCCATGTCCTTTTGCTAGGGGACTCGGCAGGGGCACTGAATGGATTCGGTGGAGTATTCGCGGGTTGTCAACTTGAGAAGCGACAGAAAACGTCTGGCTTGCAGCAAGCAATTGGGGCAGCAGTTATCAGCAGTTACAAGAGTGTTCGTCCTCATGATGTTTCCGGGCTAGAAGCCTTACACAAGAGGGGGTCAGCAGTCGGCAGACAAGCAAGGCATGATCTTCCATGATAAGCGCTTCGCCCTGGATATTGGGACTGCACTGCCGAAGTGCTCGCCTCCCTGTCAGTGGTGTTGACAGGGTTCATCGTCAGCCTGGAAAATGCCAAAAGCGCGAAGAGGCGAGACGAGACGAGATGTGGTTCCCCGCCTGCTGGCCCCTTGAATTCAATCTTTGCCCAGTGACGGACGCCCGGCCCTGTCCGGCGCCGCGCGTGTGAGTGCGTTTACGTCCGCGTCCGCGGTGAGTTGTCTCGTTTCTCGTACATCGCATTCTCTCGTGCGTTGTTGCGTTCTTGGTTATCCTCCCGTAGCTTGTATCCGGTGATCTCGGCGATTTCACAAGTCTCCATCATTGATCCGTTGTCCCCGTTGTCCCCGCTGTTTCCCGCGGACAGAGGTAAAAAAAACCTGGACTTGGATTGTTTTTAATTCAACAGATCCCACCCATCTCCGCTGCGCCGCCTCGTGGTGTCTCTCTCATTCTTCTGTCATTCCTTCATTCTTTTGTCGTCACTCTGCTGCTGCTTGTTGGGCCGTCGTCGCTTTTAGCTGTCGTCGTCCTCTTGCAGACAGGCTTCGGCCGAGTGATTGAGAGAGTCCATCAGACCACCGCCATCCCATCCGTCGCGTGCGTCTGCTGCGACGGTTCAAGTACCGGCTCGAGTCAAATCGCAACTCCAACTCTTCGCCGTTCCATCAGCGCTTCCGTAGTGCTGCTAGACCGCCGGCCCCGAGGAAACGAAGAGTCGACTAACACGCCCTTGCGTTGCGGCCCGATCAATTGGAGCTCGCTCAAACTGGACGGTGCCGCTTGTCTTGGTGCTTGGAATCTGGAGCCAGCAAACGCGAACTGCTCTGACCGCTCTCTTGAGTGGTGACTGGGTGAGTCGCTGTTCTCTTTATATATATGATGTGATTTTGGCATTGTCAAATCAATTTGCAACCCCAATTCCTCCATCCCCTCCCTCGTCGATTGGGTCGTTTTCTGCCGGCGCTTGGTGTTTTGGTGCAGCTGTCGGCCCGCGGCCTGCTCCGCTCAAATTCAAGAGTGCCCACACCCAATTTACAGCAGGCGGATCTTCACTTTCCCAGTTTGATTCGACGCCACCTCCTGCGCCCCCTGTGCCTCCTTTGCTGCGTATTCGCTGCACGCACGCGCACCAGCACCTCTACTCGAGCTTAAACTCGTTGCTGCTCAACCTCCTCCATCAACATTCACCATCATCTACCCGCTCTATCTGCCCCCCCTCGACCTTGTCGTCGCCATTGCTTGCGTTGTAGCTGTGCCCGACCTTGCATTGCATATCCCTTCTCCTAATCTGCATCTATTGCGCCTTGTCACCCCCATTGCAAGCATCTAGCACACTCGACAAGCTCCTTATTTGGAGAACATGCATCGCAGACAATCTTCGTGCCGAGTCAACTCTTAAATTCGCGCGCGCTGACACTCGCTCCTCCCTGGCAGACTCTCGATCTTTTCTTGCTTAACCTTCGGTAACCCCTCCGTCGGCATTTTCGCGACTTAATATCTTCCGTGTTCGCACATCGCCAATACAATCACAACCTACGCGACCTTGCCAGGAGAAATGCCCCGTCGGCTGAACCCTTTCTCATCCTCATCCTCCATGTCTCAACCCGTCAAGCCGGGCGAGAGGCGCCCTTCTACCTCAAAGGGCAACCGCCTCACCAATTTCTTCTCCTCCAGCCCCAAGTCTACCGGTGCCCAACAGGCTTTGGCTGCTGTCCAGCAACAACAGGCGGCTGCCGCTGGCATCTCGCCTTCTCCCGGCTTGCCTACAATCTCTCTCTCTACCGCTAGCCCTGGCGACCCGAACAGCATCGATGCCTCGACCACTACTCTCTTTCAACCCCAAACCGCCGAGGAAATCGAGCGTCAGAAGCGCGCTGACGCCCAGTTTGGCCCCCTTAACCACCCTAGCCATCGGTACACGAGCATGTCCCATGGAGAGCCCCTCGAAGTACCGGTCGAGGATGAGCCCCCTTACTACTTCATTCTCACCACTTACATCAGCTATCTCATTCTAATTGTCCTTGGTCATATTCGCGATTTCTTCGGCAAGCGTTTTGGCAACCCCAAGCACTATCGGGCCCTCAAGTCCTCCAATGGCTATGCCGCTCTTAACGATGACTTTGACAACTTTTACGTCCGACGGTTGAAGATGCGCCTGGATGATTGCTTCGCCCGCCCCACCACTGGTGTTCCTGGCCGCTACATCACCCTGATGGACCGCAAGTCTGACGACTTCAACCGTACCTATCAGTACACCGGAACCTACACCGAGACCCTCAACATGAGCTCTTACAACTACCTTGGCTTTGCTCAGTCCGATGGCCCCTGCGCTGATGCTGTCGAGGAGTGTGTCAAACGATATGGTATCAGCTTCTGCAGCCCCCGAGGTGCTGCTGGTACTTCTGATCTGGCTCTCGAGGTCGAGCGTGAAGTCGCTGATTTCGTTGGCAAGCCTGCTGCTATGGTCTTCTCTATGGGTTACGTGACAAACTCGAGCTCTTTCCCCGCCCTTGTCTCCAAGGGTTGTCTCATCATTTCAGATGAGCTCAACCACGCCTCAATCCGAATTGGTGCACGTCTCTCCGGTGCTGTCATCCAGTCCTTCAAGCACAACGACATGGTCGATCTTGAGCGTGTTGTTCGTGAGGCTATTTCTCAGGGCCAGCCCCGAACTCACCGTCCCTGGAAGAAGATTCTTGTTGTCGTCGAGGGTCTCTACTCGATGGAGGGTACCATGTGTGACCTGCCCGGTATCCTCGCCCTCAAGCAAAAGTACAAGTTCTATCTGTTTGTCGACGAGGCCCACTCCATTGGCGCCCTTGGACCCCGTGGCCGTGGTGTCTGCGACTACTTTGGCATTGACCCCTCAGAGGTGGATATTCTTATGGGAACTCTGACCAAGTCATTTGGCGCCAATGGTGGTTACATCGCCGCCGAGAAGCACATCATCGACAAGCTCAAGAACACCAACGCTGCTACCCAATATGGCGAGACCCCCGCTCCTTGTGTTCTCATGCAGATTCTGGCTTCCCTCAAACTCATTACCGGCGAGCTCTGCCCTGGCCAGGGTGAGGAGCGTCTTCAGCGCATTGCTTTCAACTCTCGATACCTCCGTCTCGGTCTTAAGCGTCTTGGTCTCATTGTTTATGGTCACGACGACTCCCCCATCATCCCTGTCATGCTTTATCACCCGGCCAAGCTTCCTGCCTTCAGCCATGAGATGCTTCGACGCAAGATCTCGGTTGTCGTTGTCGGATATCCTGCGACTCCACTCATCAGCTCTCGCGCTCGATTCTGTGTTTCTTCCGCCCACAACAAGGAGGATCTGGACCGACTTCTGGCGGCATGTGATGAAGTCGGCGACATCTTGCAGATCAAGTTCTCGACTGGTGTCGCTGGTGGACTCGAGCCTCTTCCCGAGGGTGTCGCTCCCGAAGACGAGCAGGAATGGAGGAGGGAGAACCGAATTCCCCTCCAGGCTCCCCGCTGGCGCCTCGAAGATGTTGTTCGACGCGGTGTCCAGGATGCCAAGGTTGCCCTACGCTAATCACTTTGGCCCCTAAATCAAATTTTGTTTCTGGCGTTTGATACTTTGTTCATAATTACCCGTACTCGGAAATCCGTATGGGTAGTGTTTGGCGCAACCACATAGATCCCTCTGCCTGTAAAGGAATGCGATGTTGTATGATGTTTTATGGTCTTTATTCTTCTCCGTGGCTAGCCTCATGGCTGTCGCGCTTTTTACAACAGTCTCTCCAGAGCGAGAGCATAGTATTTTGGAACGGACTGCCGGAGTTGGCGGCGAGGACAGGCGGATGGGGCATTCTGGAATGGGAATCATGGGCAACGCTCTATCAACCTCAGTCGGATGGGTTAGGAGCTAAAGGCTGGCATATAGACTAATTGTTAGGCCGACATGTATATAGTGCTGGAGCAGCATAACCTTGTCTCTAGTGATCAAGTAAATAGAACCATTAAAGCAACGGGGTCCCTTGTGATGTGATGGGTGATGAGAACTACCAAGGTGCGAGATCATGATGCCTCCATCCGAGATTACCTATAACGACTGATATTTGTTCGGTTCCCCTTTCAACCTCTCCTTTCCACCCATGGCCCGGATTCAATAATGTAAGTGGGCTCTTAAAGCAAGCATTATGGGTTTCCTTGTCTTTGTGTGTTCTACTAAGACGAGCGCTCTCTTATTCCAAGGGAATGCTCAAGGCCCAGTCTTAAACGAAGGCGGTTTCTTTAGAATGCCAGCGGTAACCCCGGCCCTCTCTTCAGCCAGTTGCAACCCCCCTTGTTAAACAATTATTGCTTCATTTGGGTTCCTGCTCTGTGTTCTGCAGGTCATAGACAACCGGCCAAGTTTGAAGCAGAGACAAAGAGACAGTATGATGTGGATCAGGAGCAAAGCACATTTTTAACGGGCAGCCTGCCGAGAGATGGTAGATATTTTAGGACGTCTGAAACTATCCTCAACGTCTATTTCACCCATGTTTGAAAGAGAATGTCTATGGGTGGAATGAAGCATGGCTGTTTCCTGAGCGAGTACGAGCATAGGACCTATCCAATGGCTGAATAAAGGCAAGGATGGGAGGGCTGGATAATGGAATGGTTGGGCTGGTGATGGATGGTGGGATGTCCTCCAGCTCAGGCTACCCACAGCGAGGTACCTTACCCAGCAGCTACAGTCCAGTGGAGGACAGGCAAACAGGACAAGCAAAAAGGCACCACAGGCTGCAGCGCGGCGGCCGGGGGCCCATTTTCAGTGGATGGCCGCCCTGGCCGGGGGGCAGGGGGTTGCTGTCAGTGGAGCGGGACGGGAGCGAAGCCGAGCTCTCAGTGGAGGATCAGGCCCTCTGGGTCTCTCCCAGACCGGCCGCCATCTCCACCAAACGACGCCTAAGCCACAGGCCAGGTACGGAGTACTCCGTAAACAGCGTGGATCTCCCTGGCATGCTCGTACCAGGTACCTGCGCGAGGGACCTTTTTCCATTCGCTGGCCCTGGAGGCTTTCCCAACTTGGGTAGGACCTCCTCTTCTCTCCCACCCCAAGCGCTTCCCGACCACGACCAAAGACCAAGACCTTAACAACACCCGTCATCATCACAGCGGCTACCCTCTTCTTCTCCGTCTCTTTGATTCCTCCTTGTTTGTCACGAGGCGACTTTTCCCGGTGCTGGTTTGGGTCTGCTTGTTCTGCTGGGGCCGGCTCGACACTTTACCGCCTTGACACTCTCTTACTCGCCGGCTTTATTTCCTCAGCCCATTCGCCGTTCGATTTGCCCTCTCACACCCAATCGTCCTCCAGACCGCGCTCTCTCCCCCGACGTCCCCTCTCTGCTCCTCTGGGCTTCGCCCTCTTTTCCACCTCCCTGACTACGATTTGGATGAGAGGGACACGAAGCCGGGGGCAATCGACCGACCGACGCTCACAAGACTCTGCTTCCTATCGATCCGACGGTGCCCGACCCAACGGTCGTGTCTGCCGTTTGCGGCGTCATTGCCATTATCGTCGCCCAATTTAGGCCTCTACCCTAGGCTTCTGGCGCCCACTTCCCCTTACTCGTCAAGATGATGAGCTTCGACGGTGGCACAGCCTACGCCGAGTCCGACGCCGACGACGAATACGAGCGAAGCATGGGCGACCACTCCCCCATCACCAACTCTGAGGCCTCTCCCATAGACTCGGAGCTCTCCACATCCGCTGAACATACTCCTACTACCTATGGCCACCGCAGCAGCGCCGACCGCCTCCCAGAAACAATCATCACCGAGTGGACCGCCGAGGAGTGTGCTGATTTCATCGGCACCATTGGCCTCCAGCAGTATGCCGATCGCTTCTTAGGTGCGTTCTCCCACAGATCGTTTACAATGGCTCTTGCTCCGGCGGGGGCACTACATCATTGGAAGACCACAACAGCTAACACTTGGTTCTGCATGCAGAGAACGAGATTGTGGGCGAGGCCCTTGTTGCGCTACAACACGACGATCTCAAGAGCATGGGCATTGCTAGTGTGGGACATCGCTTGACGATCCTCAAGAGCGTTTACGATGTCAAAAAGGCTCAAGACGTGCCCATTGAGAGCGATCACTACTTACCCCTGTGTACGTTCCCTCCCACCCCCTCCCAAGTGGACTGACATGATCCTAACTGGGAATCCCTGTAGCTGCCGACGCTGAAGCGCAATATGCCACCGCGACGCTCAAGGACATCAAACACCTTGTCGAACAGTTCCGCCTGCGCGATGAACGCATGAGCCTGCTCGAGCAGGATCTGCGACGAATCACCGACGACTTTAGGCGGTTGCGAGAAGATATGCTCCCTGCCTTGCGCCTGGTCAAGGATGCTCAGCAACCACTGCCCAATCTGAGCGGCGGCAGCAGCCAGGCCGGCTATGGCTACGAAACAACCATTTCGCCCCCCGCACCGACACCACCCCCAGGCCCGAGTCAACCAGGAGGTGCCGTCAAGCGACAATACTCGACTCGCAAGATCCTGATCGGGGCGACACCCAAGAATGCCTCGCCCACTCAACCCACGCACGAGAGGTCGATAGCCGAGACAACGCTGGATCCTGCAAACGCCGCGGAACGGGCCGTCCTATCGTCTTCACACCTCGCAGCCATGAATGGAGGCGGCCAGAGCGCGTCATCCCCTTCGTATCCCTCGCCCAACATTCCATCACCAACCTCTCCTCCGACCCACATGTCCGGTACTACCCTTGCCTCTCGATCCTACCGAAGCGAAGCCCCGACACCCTCCACACGAACCACCTTCAACGACGATGGCCATGCCAATGCCTACCCTCCCCGCGACAAGGCTCCCCAAGGGCCACCCCGCCGACGAGAAACCCCCGTACCCGATACCCCGAGCCAAAGCAATGCCTCTGTCGAGATATTCAAGTCATTCCGTGTTAGCATGGAAGACCCATGCTACAAGGTTCTTCCTGCGGCACTCAAGAAGTACCAGATTAACGCTCCTTGGGACCAATATGCTCTCTACATTGTCTATGGGGACCAGGAGCGTTGCCTAGGCCTAGAGGAGAAGCCCCTGATTCTGTTTAAACAACTAGACAAAGAAGGCAAGAAGCCCATGTTTATGTTACGAAAGACGACGACAGCACCGATGGATGGAGAGCCAGGGAGTGCAGGACTGGGCAGCACTTCAAGAGGGGCAGCGGCGGGATACGACCCGCCTGGAGGAATCATCTAAGCCAGTTGTCAACATGCGAACTCTTGGATCATGCTTCTGGGGCCTTTCTGCGACATCAAGGACCAGGTGTCAGACAGGCGCCTAACGAAACCGAGTTCATTCTTGTGTTGTCGGCGATAGACGCATGCTGCACGTCAGGCGTACAGGGTCGACATGACAAGGCCATTTGGCGCTGGGGCAGACCTCTGTGTTTCCTTGGAAGTGGGACGGAGCCAGACTCGACAGGCCAGCCCAGGCGTCTGCATGACGTTTGACGATGTTTGTTTCAGTGGGTCAGAATTTCTGAGCTGAGTTGTTGGACCTGAAACACAAACGGCGGACTATTATGGGGCAGACGGTAGATACCGTTTTGGCCTACCACATTTGGCACGAGCTGAAGCGCATCATCGACATGGCACAGCGATTAAAGAGGGGAGTTGTTTAAAGAGCAGGGTTTAACAGGTTTAGGTCGGCCTGAGCACGCTGAGCTGAGTTTTTGGGGAGCCGGAAGGCCGGGGTGGTTGAGGATGCAGCACCCATCAAGCTCTGAGACTCTCAGCTAGCTCAGCACAGCCTCTTTGCTTGGCGGAAGGGGAGGACATCTCAGGTTATTGGCTTACCAGCATCTCTCCCCACAACCTGCCAGGGAGAGACTGGGAAACAGGGGCATGGCATTGTTGTCTGAGGGGAACAGCAAAGTCTCATCTACCTACAGCATCTATTCAGCAACTCATCATGGGAAAAGGAGGGCTACGGCGTTTGAAAAGTCGGCTGGGTTTTGACGGTCGTTCTGCAACAAGTGGCGGCAAGGCACGTCGTCTTTTATCATGGAGATATGTATTTTAATTCAAGCACAAACAGGGGAGAGATGGTGAGAGTTGCTAATCAATTAAGGGGAGGGAGGGAGAGTTGGATCAGGGACATATGTATGGATGAGCTGGAGAGCCAAATCTTGTGGACTTTGCCTTTGCACCGGAAATCGCATGTGGTATGTCGAGTTAGGGAAGTGGTTGACTACCTTGTTGGAGTTGTGGGACAAGTTGGATATCATGTCATGTTGATGCTTGTGGGCGGCAAACTCATGTGTAAATACAGAGCCACTGTCTGATGGAGGTTGATAGATGAAGTATTCATCTCATTGTCTCCCTCTGGCGGGCGTGGAACTGACTTGTCTCTACTTTTCAACACAAGATGATATTAAAGGTTATACCCAACGCCCCAAACCCGCTTCAGTCCTACATCTGGATTAAATTGATATCAATTCGTCTCATCTCACGTACCAAGTCCATCCCTCTCCCATCCCGTTATTCCTACTCTCCTCAAACTCTTCAAGAAATTCTACCACTGCTTCAAGCGGGACTCCCCTTCTCGTGCCCGTCTGGTCATCCCAGCTCGAGTGCACACCCATCAGCATTCCTGTCCTCCGCTCAAACAATCCCGCACCGCTGTGTCCCCAGTACGTCCAGCAAGAATGCTTGAGGGCACCAATCTCGCTGTTGTCCTGGGGATCCTGCCCCGTCGCCAGACCCCGGAACGTGCCCTCGCTGAGGACCAGTGTGTCGTACTCTGTCGGGACGCCACGCTGGGAGGCCTCAAGGTCCTCAGAGCCGGGATGGCCGACACAAAGGAGCTTGGTGTTGAGCTTGGGAGGCGAGGGGGCGATGCGAGCGTAGGGGAAGGGTCTGTGGGGGAGCTCGGCTTCTACGATGAGGAGAAGAGCAAGGTCTCGGGTGGGGTCCCAGGCTATAACGCGCGCTGAGATGAAGGCCCCCGTGGAGGAGAGGAGGGTATGGAGAGGTGTCTGCGAGAGCTCAGTCGCGGTCTCGGCGACGCAGTGGGCGCAGGTGAGAAGGACGCCGTCGGGGGAAATGCAGACTGCGGTGCCGGCCTGGTCCTGCGCAAAGACGAGCGTTGCGTCTACGGGGTTGAAGGGGAATGTCTTGGGGTTCTCATCGCGGTTGAAGGCGCGGAGGACGTCTTGAGGGAGAGTGACTGTGTGAGATGAGAGCCACTTGCGTTTTGTGACGACGGGGTCACGCTGGCCGCGGAGGAGACGGAGGCGGGAGAGGGAGAGAGCGAGACTCGAGGGGAGGGGTTCAATGACTGGTTTGGAGGATGAAGTGTCTGGAATGTGAAGAGGCCTTGGGGGAGTATCTACTAAGGTGTCGTTGACTGAGGGTGAGGGTGAGGCTGTTGAGAGTTGACGGCGGGTTGAGCTGCGCGTCTGGCGGGTTGGGACTAGGGGTGAAGAACCCGTCAGGTCGATGACTTGGGTCATTTTGAGAAGAGCAGAATGTGTAGTTTCTTTTCGAGCTGAATGGTTGAGATTTTGAGGAGTCGATGTTGAGCGAGGTGGATATAAGACGACAACTTATATGAATAGGTGAGGTTGACCCATGTAAGTCGAGGTGCTCGGTCCACCCTAGACTAATGTTTCTAGTCCAGGCGGCTGCCTAAACGACGACAGGCAGAATATGGGAATTTCTATGTGAGCCAAGAATCCTATATTTTTGCATGAAATGGGATTATTTAATTATTGACGTCCGGAAATATGGGCATGTCCTGTGTTGGGCCGTAAATATCTGCAACACGGTAAAGGCAGCTAAGACTTGGAGTGATTGTTTGAAAATCTCAACTCATCTCTATGCTCACGTGCTCAAGGTATCTACTGCAATTCCTACAAACCGTTCGAATCTTAAATTGCACACTCTTTTCCAACTCCATCCTTGGCCTTGCTCTCTCTGCCCTGCTTCTCCTTCCACTCATCCACCACCGTCCGGTAGTCCTCTGGCCCATACGGATCCGTCGCCTCTGCCACCATGCCCTTCTTGCGATAGAATTGCAGGCCCAGGTCAGCCAACAGGAGATCCCAATATGGCACCGCGTCAAACACAAAGTCCGGGTACCTGTGCCCAAAGCCAGCTGGATACCGCCACTTGCAGAACCGGCTGTGCAGCACCGCCTCGTGCTGGAAGCGAGTCAGGGCTTGAGGCGTCGGCGCCCGCGAGAGGGACGGGATCTTGTCGTCGAAGTATGCGTTGATCCAGAGGGACTGCACATGCGTGTTGACTCCCGCGACAAAGTTGACCATGATGCCGGCAAAGGCAACGTCTCGCGTGGCGAGAAAGCGGCCCGATGGCGGAGCGATGAAGTGGTATAGCGTATACGGCGTCAGCGACGTGGACGGGGTGATGGCGTCGTTGCTCGAGATGCCCTTGTTCTGCAGCAGCGGCTCAAACTTGCTGTTTTGCACCGGCTGGTCCCTGAGACGAGGGAACTTTTCCAGGATCTCCTTGTCTATCTGATCCACGAGCGGCTGCGGAGGGAACGACTCTGGAGACGGCGTGTGTGGGATGCCGAGCTCCTCGGCGATACCTTCGGGGAGGAACTTGATGGGCGGGACGTGCTTCCACCCCGTCGAGCAGCACAGCACATCTGTCTGCAGGACCGTGCCGTTGGACAGATGCACCGCTCGCTCGGACAGGCCGTTGATGTCGGCAATGTGCACCTTGACGATGCCGTCCTTGACCAGGTCGAAGAAGGGCGTGTCGTAGTTGAGGATGGACAGGCTCGTCGCCACGAACATGGCCTCGCTCCAGGGCTTGAGCTTGGCCGTCTCTGGGTGCGCGTCGTACTGGTTCAGCCTCACGACATCGTTGCCCAGGATGCTCCAGAACATATCGACAATGGCGCGTCCGATGAAGCTGCCGTGGTAGAAGCTGCGAGTCTTCTTGTAGCCGTCTGCGGCGCCCCAGCTGCATGGGCTGAACCACGTCAACATGCGTGTGTGGGCGAGCTTCTCGAGCCACTTCTTGAGGGGCGTCACGTATGGGGGAGACATCCAGACGGGACCATGTCCGGATTCTATGATCTGTTAAAATGATGTTTGATGGGCGATCTATGCTGCCACTTACCCCGGATGACCCAGTTCACCTCGATCCCCCTGGTTGCATACTGATACACCAGATCCCAGGCTGTCTTTGTGCCGCCAAACACAGTTACGGATTTTGCTGTTTTGAGCGTATCTGCATACTTTGGAAAGTCCTTGCCGTGGAAGAGAGGGGCGCCAAACTTCTCCTGGCCCTCAAAGTGCGGTAGAAAGGCCTCTGAGGTGAGACCCGTGGCGATGACAAGCTTCCTTGCAAAGATGCGGACGTCGCTGCCGGCCCTGGCGTCCCGTGCCGTCAAGATCCAGCCGCCGGTCTCTTGGTGCTCGGCAGACTCGACCTTGTGCTCAGGGCGGATCTTGTCGTGGATGCCAAAGGTCTGGGCGTACCTGGTCAGGTACTCGTGCATCACGGTGCCGGGGATGTGCTGGCCCGGCAGCACCCCAAACGTCTCCGAGTCCATGGGAAAGTCTGGGTATTCGAAGGTCCCGAGCATGTTGTTGGTCTTGAGGCCCGGGTAGAGGCGGTGCTCTGCCCATGTGCCGCCGAGGGTGGCTGCTGACTCGAGGATGGCCAGCGACTCCTCTGGATGTAACTGATGGCGCATCTTTGCGGCGGCCAGTCCGGCCCAGCCTGGAGGTGAATGAGTTTATGATGCATCGAGCTTGGGGTTTCAAGAGATAGGAACGGTTTGGTGAGAGAAAAGAAGGAGTGGACAAGGGAGAAGGGCCTGTGAGTCTTACCAGCACCAATAACCACAAAGTCAAGGGTCTCCATTGTCGAGTATTGGTGTGATGGTCAAGTCGTTGGATGAAGCAAGGAAACAGCTCGAGGCTGAATCAAGCCCGGGTCAAGGACTGGCTGCATCTTTAAGATAAGAGATGAGAGTGAGAGATTTCTACCTCTACCTTCGTGGCTGCAGGACTGCTGACCCGGAGAAAAGCTGACCTGGCATCTCAGTACGTCCAACAACAACCTCTTTCATGCTTCTCCATCAGCTGCAGGTGTAAGACCCCCTGTCCAACCTTTTTTAACAGGGTACTGAGCCCGGGGCTAGACAGGGGGTGCTTTGGCAGAATGGAATTGGATTCATGTCCCCTGGTAGTGTTGTAGGGCTGTCGTGCTGGGGCTGAAAAAGAGCTGCTTTGCTAGAGAGTGGGACTGGACACTTTGCAAATTCAGAGGTGTGCCATTGAGGAATTAACGAGATGTCACGGCTCCGCTCATTGCCAATAGTCCTCCTGTGGTATCCGGAGCATTGTCGTTCTTGGGAACATTGCCCCGCAGACGGCACGGAACGGTGCGGCGCGGCAACTCCCCTCCCCGTGGCGATCGTGATGCTTCATCAATGGATCTGTAACCCGTGTCTCTGATGGCCGGCAAGACAAGACGTTCTCGACCTCTGGGAGATTCTCATTCTTGCAACGTATCATTTGTGTCCAACACGAGCATGCATCTTTTCTGGAGAAGTGCTGCGACTTCCACGAGGGTGGTCATTGTTTTTAGCTTGGAGTCTGACGTGCAGTCGAGGACGGAGAGGGTGTCTCGAATTGGAACAAGGTCATGCGTGCATCGGGGACGGCCGATACTGCTGATGACACTACAAGCTGCTGCGTTGGCCTTGCTCGGCATATCTTGTTAGATGGGCTTCATCTTGTGAGTTCGCAGACGCCAATTGCCAGTCAGACAGGAGCCCGCGCGGCGCAAGACGACAAGAAAGACCGAAAAGCAACTTCTTACGTGAGCAGGCTGAAGTACCTATCCATGCGTTATGCAGCATGTAGTCTGCGGTCGTGCTTTGTTTGGGTGAATTGTGCCGCTGGAACTAACGGCTGTAAGAGCGCAAGAATTTTGTCTCCATAGACAGTTAGTTACGTGCGCTCGGGAAACGCCGAGTCTAAGAACAATGGCTCTGGTTTTTTGTTTCGACGACCATCCTTGTCGCTTGAACCTTCTGGGGCTTGTGCCCAGGGGGAAAACTCTGCACCTGACGTTGGCCTTCTGCAAGACAGTGGAGGTCTTTTATATCCTGGTGCGCCGGTTGATAAGAAATGTGGATGGCTAATTTCAACTAGATCACTTTGCGGACTGGCTACAAGAGATAATTAGAAGCCTGAAAAACAATGGGCAAACACCAAACCTTGGAGTACTTTCTTAAGTTCCAGGTATGTTCTCAGGAGGTATTATGAGATAGACGTACAAGAGTTTTCTGGAGCGACCCTGGAACCTTAGAAAGGGGGTCTAGCAGTATCCAAAGGGTCGAAACAAGAGTCCGGATATATATATATATCTACGTCGAATTACTCGTCTAGCTGGGAGGCGATTGGTTGACGAGTATGCCGTTCTGCAAACAGGCAGGGCAATACCTAGTCAAATACGAGGAGCTCTGTTCACTCAACATGGCTCTAGATCTCCGACAACCCTTCTTATACCTCAGACTTTCCCTCTACACGGACCTGAAAATGGCCAGAATTTCTGATGAATGATCAACTTGTAGCCTTGAAACATGTAGGCGGCAAAATCTACAACTCATCTTGCCTTGGGACAAGCACATCTACCCGATCCGGGTTGCTGGTCGCCGTATCTCATCTGGCCATAGATGGCTATTAAAGATAGACGCGCATGTGTTTTTTTTTTTTTTTCTTTGGCGTGCAAGGCTCAAGTGCATGGCGGCGACACTTGGTAGGATCTTCTTGCCGTGGGTTCGAGATGACAACTCGCAGTTTGCTTGTCCTGGAATCCCGGAACATCTCTTCCCTTCTTTGATCAACAGCTTCCTTCTTGCGTGTTGGCGGTCAGCACCATTTCTTGTTGCGTTCTGGATGCGACTTTGGGACCGGCCTCAAGATGAGCAGCCTCACAACCGAGGCCTTCATCCTCTTGGCGATCGGCTTGAGCATCATCACTCTCCGCACCTATGCCAGGATCTGCACTGTTGGATTTCGGAGGCTCGAGGCCGACGATTACCTCATGATAGTTGCGGCGGTAAAGGGTCTTTTCCTCATCCTCCGCTTTGGCCTAACACTTTTGTGTACTCGATAGAGACGATTCTCGTATACATGGTTGGAGCCTATTGGCACGGACTCGCTAACAATGGCATGACGGATGAACAGAGGGGAGCTCTTGATACGGACAGCGACGAGTACAGGCTTCGAGTCAACGGGTCCAAGACCCAGGTTGCAGGATGGACAACCTACACGTTTTTGCTCTTGATGCTCAAGGCGGCCATGTGTAGCTTCTACCTGAGACTCACCGAGGGCTTGGATAACTATCGGCTGAGGGTATTCATGGGATTTTGGGTTCATATTCGTCACCTGGGCTGCAGTCCTGTTGTCCTTTCTGCTAGGATGTCAGTCATTCGAGAAGAACTGGCAGATCTATCCAAACCCCGGGAGTATGTCCAGCTTCTATTCTCGTGTGGGTTACACCGACTGAACTTTTGCAGATTATTGCCAATCGGCCATCTCCCAAATTGACGTCTTCATGACAATTGCCCTCAATGCGTCGACCGACCTATCTATACTTGCTTTCGATTCCGATCCCATGCTCTGGTCGGCACGGCTTCCGGTACCAAAAAAAAAAAAAGATTGGATTGATCACCCTCTTCTCTGGAGGCGCCTTTCAGGCTGGTTCCTGGGCGGCGCGAGGAACGTTTGTGGCGGTGGTGACGACAAACCTGCCAATGGTTTTCCCATTTCTGAGACACCAATTGTCGCCGATTCTTGGATCGTACATGTCGCGGCTGTCCAAGGGCCTTTCCAGCAAGGACGTCTCGATGCGTCTGAACGATGTTAACACACAGGCAGCCAGCGATGCGACTGTCACATCGAGAAAGAAGGATGATGCCTTTTCTCAGTATCCGGCCATAAGTGAAGATGCCAACAGCGACGAATACCTCCCTGGTAATGGTATTCGCAAGGACATAGGAGTTTGAGTCATAGAAGAGGCGCGAGAAGACTGTCAGAGCCGACAAAGCGGCGAGAACTACCTGGAGCGAGCGTTATATGGACAACCTGGGTTTAGAGGCAGCAAGAGGAACATGCCGTTTAAGTATAATGGGGTATGAAACCACGGTTGAACTTTAAAGTGAGGACTCACTCCGTTTTGTGAAGATGTTCTCAAGTGTATATGGGTAATGACAATCTATAGTTCCCGGCTTTCATTTCAAGCATGTCATTTTCATCGCGCTGTTAATGCCCTGGTTCAGATACCTCTAACGTTGGTGGTGTTGACGAGCCAGGGATTCGAGATGAAAATAAGCATGATACGATTAAGCTTATCGAAGCTACATTAGCCGGCGTAGTAAGGTATTGCCAAGATCCAAGAGACGTGCACATTGCCTCCAGAATGGTTTCACAGCTATGTTTGAGATGGCGTCTCATCCCGAGTTCCGGGTTTCACTCACAAGCAGCACCAACTGCTTCGGCCAACGACTCTTGTTTGTGCTACTCAAAGGCCGAGCCCGAGTCATTTATTAGCCGACGGCACGCTTCACCCAGCGCCTCTCCCCTGGCGCCGTCGCAACCTTATCAGCCACCCCGCGGTTCCCGGCTGCGGGGGAGGCACCGCCACGGTGCTGACGACCAACCATCGAGGCCCCAAAAGCCCGCAATTCGCGGGCAATTGTGACGTGGTTGAGGGCCGGAAGACCGGGCCCGGTGGGAGGGGGGCGGGGAATTAAGTTAGTCAAGGAAAACGAAAACGCCATTTTCGAGTTCGAGAACTAGAGGAACAAGCCGACCGAACTCGAGGAGAGTAAAAGGGACGAATGTCATTGTTGAGGGCATTGCTGTCGCATCACTTACAATTGACACCACAGCCACACAATTCCTTCTTCGGCTTTCACAGACATTCACATTAGACCCTAGTACGCAGTGACATGGCGGAGCACACCCTGTGGGCTTGGCAACCTTGGGGATTCGCCTTGGCACGCATTGATGGGGCGGGAGTGGCATGGAGAATGCAGAGAGTGGGAGGGAGGTAGAGAAAAAAGCAAGTGAGGATAGCATGGAGGGAGAGAGAGAGAGAGTCAAAGCACACACCTACCTACCTTACGGAGCACTTCAAGGGAGAGGGAGAGGTTGAGAGGGAGAGCAAGTGGGAGAGACCAGACGGAAGGTGCGCCCCGGATGGCTGTTCCCTGCTCCCTGTCAAGGATTTACCTTCCCTGCGTGATTCCTTGGGGAAGGAGCGAGGGAAAGGGAAAGGGAGGGGCCTGTTAATGCTTGCAATCGACTCGACAGCTCCAGCTCCAGCTTGAGCGTTTTAGCGGGAGCTGGAGGCTTGATCTTCCACTTTCTTCCCTTGGAAATCCCAACCCCCAGCCAGAATCTCTGTCCACTTTTTCAACCTCTTGGATTTTTTTTTCTTTCTCTTTTATTCTCGAGACTTTTAAAGAGGCGGTTCAGACGTTGACTTTGTCGTTTTATGCCGCTTCTGACCGATTTTCCGGTTTGCGGGATGAGGTCGTCGTCGCTCAAGTCAACGCGTCTAGAAGCTTGTTGTCGCTGCTGCGTTCCCGTTTGCGCTCGCCTTTGCTCTGTCCCGGTCCCTTGCTGACAGCCCGTGTCGCGCGCCGGCCTGTCGGTGGTGTTTCGGTATCAGTCCTGAGACTCTGCTGGTGCTGCCCAACACTGCTTCAATATTGTATTTTCTAGTGTTGTTTCTTTTCCTCGCATTCCGGCATCTCTCGCCCTCGTTGCTGAGTTTCCGGCCAAAGTTGAAAAAGAGGAGCAAAGGCAGGACTCTTTGTGTGCGCTCATTGTCGATCCCCAGACCACACCCACCTCCAACCTCCGCTGCCGCTCCGGTCTTCTCGGATCGGCCGGATCATCCGCAAGCCTCCCGCTCGAGTCTTTTCTGGGGTTTGGCCATCCCCGACTTTTGGGTTTTTGCTATCGGGCCAAGGAGGACGCAGAAACATTAACCTTACTCATTACTCAAATTGTCTACCCGCTTTTTGAGCTCACTTGGCGGCTGGCAGTGCTTTGCCGCTCACCATATTTCCACCGCCATGTCCTCCTCACCAAGATGGCTTATTCTTCCCCGCGGCGAGCACTCCTCATCGCCCGAGGACGATGATTCCTCGACAGCAGGGACCACGGGCAACGTTATTCCCTCGGATTCATTCGCAAACGACTTGTTCCGCGATAAGTTTATGGGCATCGCCAAGGGAGGCTCGAATGGAGAAAAGATCATGCGCGGCTTTCTTATCGGCCTCGCCATCGGTCTGATCGTCGCTTGCTTCGTGTGCTGCTGGTACCCTTGCTGTAGGCCAAGGCCGCAAGACCGACGAAGACGGCAACGTCGAGGACCGCCTGTCCCTGATGAGGAAGAGACTGCGCCGACAAGTCAGGTACCACCCGCATAGCATTGTCTCCGTCAACTGGATAATCGTTACTCGCGGACACTTGGCCCGCACACAAAGATGCTTCCGGATGAAGGGAAAGCAAGACACGACACATGCGCTATACACTGATACCCCAAGACACGAAGAACACGACTAAGGGATGAGACAGCATCATGACACGACATGAGACCATGAGAGTGAGCAAGAGACGAGCAGTATGCCGATGGGCCTTGGGCTCTTCAAGCTCCGCATGAGCTGAAGATGAGCTTCATGTCCGGACGAAGCAGCCACGGCTTGGTGCAATCCACGATGATCGAGTACCCCTGGGCCATTGCCCTTTTGTCAGACGCGACAAGCCTTGACAGATACCATGGTGCTTCACTACGATTGAGTAAAGTACATCGTTACATACCTATACCGGTAGCGACGAATGGATGCTTCAAAGGCATCGGCGAGAAGCGAGCTGTGGAAGACTCGGGCGCAAATGTTGGGGAGGGAATCGACCTGTGTAGGCTCAGAGGGAAACTGAGCCATGCTAAAGATGGCATAAGAGCGCATGATAAACGGATTCGGGATTTGCATTGGACAAAAGGCGTTATTAGGACGGGGGGGTTATTTGTTTTTGGTCGGCAAAGTCTCGACACGTTTAGAGACGTGTTTTCTGGGCGGGGTTTCTGTATTATCGTTACCTCTTGGGAGAGTTTTTCTGGGACAGCATGCCACAAGAGGCGGGCCGAATCGTGGTTTCTCATGGTCTACTAGACACGAAGACAAATAGAGAAAAGAAAGACATTTCTTCTCTTAGAAAGTTTGCAGGGTCCATGGCGCATTGAAACGCCTCAATCAAGTTGGCTGGCTGACGCGGATCTTGAGGCTCAAAACGACCTGACTGTTATTGGACGCGCGTTACGGAGTAAGAGCATGCTGTTACCACGGACCATCAAGACGGGACGGGATTTCTTATTCTGTTCCGTGTCACTCAATGGGCTCGCCAGCAGAATGTGTAGATCGCTTTGAGGCTTGCGACTCGGACAATTCCAAGCCGAATGCACATTTTCGGAGATATGATGCTAGCCTCATTCGAATGACCAACCAGGATGATGGACGGGAATAGCAACAAATGGCGAGCTGAGAGACGACACAGCCTCATTTGCGGGCCGGATGTGGCGTAGCCTACGCACTTTCATGACGTTGGCTGGTTTTGGATTTTGGACCTGCGAACGGCTATAGCAGGTTGTATATATGGAAAGGGTCCTCTTTGAAACTCGTGGATTTGAAAAAGAACTTTCTGTGATAGAAGTTACTGTCTTTCAGCGCCCCTTGATTTATTTCCTCATCGCGCCTTCTAGAAGCCCTCGCCGTGTGACCAGCAACGTCCATCTGCAGCTTGTCCGCGTGGTCGCAGTTCAGCCCAGCCCAGCCAAGCTCAGTTACAGTAGGACTCGAAAGCGCCTCGTACTGCCCCGCCCTCAGCCTGGGCGCAACTCCCTGTTTCTCTCTTCTCCCAAACATCTTGTCCCTTTGGCTGGATTTTCTCTTTTCAAATTCCTGGTCATCACTGCGATATCCCCTTGGATTGATTTTCAGCCCTATATATACACGTGTACCGCAATCGACAAGGTGCTACGTCATCCCACGGCGCTAGATCTGTGAACCCCTACGACCGTTCCCGGCTCAACTCCATCCTATCGAACCAACAACGTAGCCCGGCTCTTCTTGACGGAGACGTTGTCAGCAACATGCTTGACGAAAACCTCCCAACGTACCGATTCAGGCCCTCTTCCGAAAACCCCCTCAACACCATCCTCTACTTCACTCACAACGGATCCGATCCCGTCCCCGAATACCTCCTCAAGCGCCCCTCTGCGACCGACGCCTCTGGCCAGTACGCCATCGGCTTGCTCGACTCTCAAAACGCCTCTGTGATCTACGCCGAGGTCCTCGTCAAGCCTGACTGGGTTCAGCCGACCTTGTCCGCCGCCGAAGTTCGTGCCCAAAATGGGAACCAGCCGCCCCAGACGCCCGTTACCCCGGACAACTTTGCGGTGTCGCTGTATAATCCCGATCAGGCTGTCAGCGTGAAGCAGAACCCAGGGAGCTGGGGGAAGACAGACGCCTGGGAGTTTGAGCTCCCCGAGAGGTCTTTCAAGTTGCCTAGTGTTAGCCAGATTGACCAGGACGCCGACCGGCCGACACTTGCCGAACTGGTCCCCAAGATTGTCTTTCGGTGGAAGAAGGATGGTCGTCTGAGCAAGGATATGACTTGCTACATGACTGGTAAGAGCGTGGGCGGCAAGAAGAGCAAGGAACCCGATATCACGGTCGCCTTCTTCCGGGCCAAGCATGACTCGACCTTGACCATCTATGAGCCCAACATGGCGCGTGTCGAGATCGAAGACCGCAGGGGCCTTGAAATTGCTCTTCTCATGAGCGCCGAGGTCATCCGGGACCTTTATCTCAACCCGCGCCAGGACCCTTTCAACCTTGGTGTTTCGACAAACGGCCGACGCCGCCAGAATTCCCGACCGCAGGCTGGCTCTCCCGCCGGCGCAGCCATGTCTGGTGCTTTGGGTAACAATCGCACGCCATCACCTCCTAGAGCACAAGGCACTCAATCTCCGCCGTCAAACAATGACGCCCAGCGCCAGGCTGAGGTCGAAGCCGAAACGCGGAGACTGCAAGCCATGGTGGCCGAGGAAGAGCGGCAGACTCGGGAACGTGAGAGGCAGGAGGAGCAAGAACGTAAACGAATTCAGGAGATGCTTGAGAAGGAGGACAAGGACCGTCAGAAACGAGAGGCAGATATCGAGAGGGAGACTGAGCGGCTGCGTCGTGAATATGGTATGCAGGGCCAGGACTTTGGAGACCGGACAAGCTCACCCAACACGTCGCCGCGACTACCTCCTCGACCTCAGTTTGCGTCGGGAGCCTTGAATGTCCCATCTGGGTCACCTAATCTGCCTCCGAGACCTAACAGCGTCGGTCCGACCCCGAACAGTCCACCGCAGCAGCACTACTTTGCGCCACCGCCGCAACAAGCTCAGCCGGGTCCGAGTGGGGACGGCAAGAAGCGTCACGGCTTGGGAGGTCTCTTGCAAGGCGCGGCGCCCTATGCTGGTCCTGCGGCAGCGAGTGTGAGCGGGTTCTTTAGTAGTCGGAAGGATGAGGACAAGCGGAAGAAGGTGCAAAAGAAGCGGAGTGTGCATTTCTGAGGTGGAGGTCGTAGCAAGTTTGACAAGAGTTTCGTGTATAGTTGTTGGACTGCAGGCGTTTTGTATAGGGCTGTATGCATTCACGTTACAAGGAGGATATACCATAGATATTTGGGACAGTCTTTGATTTAGAATGAAATGAAATTGGCTAAATGCCGTTGGGCATCTATCTTTCTGCCTGTCGTTTGGCGTATTTAGAGTAGATTGCGTATGCTCATCCCTTTAAAAAGTACCACGATCCATGTCTGTCCCCTAGATATCCGCTCCCTCCTCAAGTGGCCAGAGTGTGATGTAACCGACTTGGTATGACCCTGCCGAATCCCTCATTGGCCATTGTTGCCGCACCTAGGCACAGTACTTGGCGCAGAACCCGCAGATAACACTGTCCTTGTCCTTGACAGGCGCCTCGCAGCCACACTCACACTGACAGGCGGGCACCGAGCGGTGGCAGATGGGGTTTGAGATGGTAGTGCAGGCCATTTTGAAGGATTTCGAGGTTGAAAGGCTTGCTTGTCTTGTGTCTTTGAAGGATTGTTCTGTTGAGATTTGGCTTGTAGTTGTTGTCCAGACGGAGATGCTGGCTGGATAGGCAAATGTCAGTGTATGAGTGGGAGATGAGCTGAACAGAAAGCTTACAGAAAGCAGGGAATATATGTTTGTGAGCTTTGGGCTTTGGTACAGTTTGAGTGACTGTGATGATGTTGAGTAGGCGAGTGTGATGCTCTGTGGTAGATGGAAGTGCTTCACTGTTGATGCGTTGACCACGAAGAAATTGAAATAGTCCGAGAGAAGAGAAGAGAAGAAGAGGGTTGAGGGTTCAGGTTGCGAGCATCTTTTAAAGTCGAAAGGAAGTCGCGCCGGTCAGTGCTATCTATTGTATCGCCCTTGCCGTGGATATCTTGACATCTTTGCTTTGAACCTCAATGGACTTGGTATTATCCCCCCGTCGGACCCGGTCCACTTGAATAGCTGTCAAATTCCGCATCTCTATTGTCATGATGGTGCATTGTTTTGGCGGTGGGAGAGGGCGTATGTAGGTGAGGTCACCGGAGAACATGTTGAAAGTGATGGGCAGTGTCGTCGGATGAAGGTGAGAGGAGAATAAAAGGGTGAGGGGAAAGCCGAATAGGGCAATGTTGACGGATTATGCACCTATTGTAGTTGGGTGAACCTATTGTCGGCTGCTTATGGAAATTTGGGCATTTATGGGCATCAATAGGCTGCACGCTCTGGGCTGCAGATTAGTCGCGATATAACATGACGAGGTTTTTTTTATAAGGAACTTGAATTGAATGGAAAGTAGATTCTAGAAGAGGGTGGTCTGGCGAGATAGTATTGTTGATGCTGAGGTTGTGTCTTGATATCTTTGCGGCTCTTTTCTTTGCACAAGTTGCATGCACCAGCTTCACTTTGTGTGTTAGCTAGGCAAGGGATATGAGAGGTCACAACTGACGGGTATTCTAGACGTGGGGTTTTCCTATCACTTACTGCGGTTTAGTATACACACTCTCTGGGAGGTGTCTTATGGCAATATGATATATGCCACCACCACGGGGATATGCCCGCGATGTCGATTGCCTGAGTACTTATCGACGTCACTTGACAAGCACTTGCAGGATTGCACTGTACAACCTGGGAATGCCGATGGTTGCTCCCGCGCGCGGCCTTTTTCACTTGCCGTCCCACCCGTCCGGTCCGTCAATTAGACCTATAGGAGTGTATGCAACCTTGAGAAGGAATGCCCTCAAGGATTCCATCTCATGAACATTGCAATCTAGTCGTTACACAAAGGAATATCCTATGAATCACCTAATGTGTAATATGCCCATCCTTCCTCGAGCCCCACGGAATTTAGGCCAAACTTTACAAGTCATAAACAACATTCGGATTCTGACAGCCCCCGATCTATTTCGGCTGTGGCAAATCTCAAATGCCAGACGGAATGCCCAGATAGAGTGTATCGCAAGACAGCGCGCGCCTAATCAACAGCGCCGATCAACTTTAAAAACGTTAATGGGCCTATCCTTGCTAGTGGTTTAGCGAGGGATCTGCTCCTTAGCTCGAGAAATCAATCCCCTGTCGATCATGGACTCCATCTGGAAGCGGCGGCTCGTCGAGGTATTCTCATTGTGTCGATGGCGAACAGGGATGGGGCATCCTTGGACATCAGAGGATCACGTCTAGAGTTGCATTCGCTTCGGCGCTAGGAGTGTGCTCTTTACACTGTAATTTTAAACTTGTGGAAGCCATTCCTTCTGATGATTGCCCGAGTAACTTGCAAGAGCGGCAGAAGAATTGGTTGATTGCTTGACACGCCCACCGATTCCTGAAGCAACGGGGCGGCCCTTTTGTTTATTCTTAGCCTACATTTATTAGTGGCACACACCCCTGCCCCGTTTCTGTGCATTGTCATTCACCTGTTTTGGTCGGAGAAATGGCAGGGGTCCTTGATCTGATCAATGCCATTGAAACACCTCATGACGGTGAGTAACCGGGATCTCGTTTCCTGGGGTCCCACAAGAGGAAGAGGATCACACAAACCAGGGATCCAAGAACCTGGGATGTCAATGTCTTGGTCTTATAAATAGAAGATAGAGCCCCGTCGCAGCTGGGTCATGATGGGGTTCGTCTCTCAGTCGTGAGCTTTTCGACACCAAGACTTGGCACAGCACAGCATCATCAGCATCACCATGCGCTTCTCGTCAGTCTCGGCAGCGCTGCTGGGCTTTGTCGCCTCGACCAGCGCCCTGTCCGGCATCACCCCCGACAGCAAGCTCTTCCGGACCAAGGAGCGCTGGGATCCCGCGGGGAGCGTCAAGCCTGCCATGCTCAGCGTCTTTGAGCATGCCGCGACCGACTCCAAGCTCGAGTACGTCACCAACTCGGGCATCTGCGAGACGACGCCTGGCGTGAACCAGTACTCTGGCTACCTCTCTGTCGGTACGTGCGGAATGCACTCTTCGCAGTGTCTTAGACTTACCATGTCTCAGGTAAAAACCACAGCATGTGGTTCTGGTTCTTCGAAGCTCGACACAACCCCGACAAGGCCCCAGTCGCCATCTGGCTCAACGGCGGGCCCGGATGCTCGTCCATGGTCGGCCTCTTCCAAGAACACGGGCCCTGCCACTTTGTCAACAACGAGACCAAGCCGCGCTTGAACCCTCACTCGTGGAACGAGTACGCCAACATGCTCTACATCGACCAGCCCATCGGCTCCGGCTTCAGCGTGGGCACTCTGGACGTCAACTCGACGGTCCGCGCAGCCCCCTACGTCTGGAAGTTCATGCAGGCCTTCTTTGACCGGTTCCCCAAGTACCAGTCGCGCGAGTTTGGCCTGTTTACGCAGTCGTACGGCGGACACTACGGACCGGAATTCGCAGACTACTTTCTCGAGCAAAACGACAAGATCGACGAGGGCAGCGTCGAGGGAGAAAAGATCGACATGGTCGCGCTGGGCATCAACAACGGCTGGATCGACCCCAAACGCCAGTTCAAGTCGTACGCCACGTACGCGAACCGCAACCCCTACAAGCAGATCCTGAACGACGACACGGTCGGCCGGTTCATTGACGCGTACGAGCAGTACTGCGTCCCCGCCATCGACAACTGCACGGAGCTGGTCGGGCAGGACGCCGCGTGCGCGAACGCCGACGACGTCTGCAACACGCAGATGTATGTCAATCTCGAGATTGCGGGGAGGACTGACTTCAACGTCTATGATGTGCGCATCGGGAGGGACGATGTTGATCCGCCGGAGACGTTTGTCGACTACATCACGAGGGGGGATGTGATGGATGCCATTGGGGCTAATACGCGGTTTGCCGAGTGTGATGATACGGTGTATGCAAACATGGAAGCCACGGGAGACGGTGAGTTTTTGGTTGTTGTTGTTGTTCCTGACACTGAATGTGAGACTGACCGAGGGGGTTCTTTGTAGGTGCGCGTTCGTACCTCGGGCCGTTGGCCGACGTTGTGAAGCGTGGCATCACCACGCTCATCTGGGCCGGGGACACCGGTAAGTAGCACAACATCTGATGTTGTGAGCTACACAGCAGTACTGACTCGAACGTGGGCAGATTGGATCTGCAACTGGGAGGGTGTTCTCTGGGCGGCCGACGCGCTCGAGTGGCCCAACCAGAGCAAGTTTGCGGCCAAGGCGTTTACCAACTACACCGTCGACGGCAAGGTTCACGGGAGATACAAGACCGTTGATAACCTGTCGTTTTTGAAGGTGTACAAAGCTGGTCACTCGGTGCCTTATTATCGTGAGTGGATATGCCCCTGGATGTTCGAGAGAGGTTGTGGAACTAACTTGGAGTCAGAACCTGAGACTGCGTTGCAGGTGTTTAAGCAGGTGATGCAGAGAAAGGGACTCAAGTCGACCTAATGCAATGTTATGGGGTTGTTGTACGATGCTGTTGATGATCTCACATGAGGCGTTTGGGTTAGACGGGCATGATAGTATCTGGATATTGCCCTTTGAATATATTGATTGATTGGATTTGGATATCAGCTGAGAATACGACAAGTATTCGTGACCATGATATGTACCTGGTCTGAGCAAATGTTGACATGCTAGGCTAACTGTACAACTAGATATGGACTTATCACTAACCCAACAATTCCTCTATTTTTGATCCTAGCAAATAAAATATGGTACAGTGGAACTACAACACACATCATTGTCTCTATATGACAATGCCGGACATCTCATGTGATCCAAACGCCCCAAGCTATGCAACACCTTCGTATGCCGTCGTCTCTACACCGCCTTGAACTTCTCAAGACGCAGGTCGTTGATGACCATGTACCGGCTGAGCGTGATCCAGCCGTACCGGAACCACACCATCTGGCTCTTGTGCGCCTGCGTCATGGCGTTCCAGGCCGTGCCGAACGCATGCTTTCCAACAAGCTGGTTCATGAAGACGAGGCCGCCGGGGTGCGCCTCGTCCTCGTGTCTGACCCCGACCCAGGACAGCAGCGTCGCAAGGACGTCGAGGAAGGACGAGTACTTGCGCCCGATGCCCACAGTGGTGAGCGTGTACAGGTCGACGGGGCTGGGCCATTCTGACTCCTTGGTGAGGGCCTGGACGAAGGAGCGGGCTCCGAGGTATAGGGATATGTGGTTCGGGTGCGACGAGACCCCGTGGCTGTCAAAGGTGATGAGGATGTCGATTTCGGTCGTGGGTTGCTCATTGTTGGCGCGTTGCTGGGCAAAGTTGGGCGCAAAGGCGCTGCCCAGGAGGCCAGCGATCATGTTCTTGTCCCACATTCGTGTCATTGAGTCGGGAAAGTCGGTCCTGCCAGCATAGCGTTAGCGTTTCCCCGTCACAACTGCGCTCTTGAAGGCCACGGGGCTCGAGAGCTGACGTACGGGTTGTCTATCACAAACACATCGTCCTCGTCGCGCAGCCCCAGCGTCATGCCACTCTTGACCAGCTCCTTCTTGCGCACCTCTCCTAGTCCGTCGGCGTTCCCTAGAGAGCACCAAAGGAAAAACCATCAGCTAATTCTACCCAATTGTGTATATACTTCGGATCACTCGATCGGGGCGGTCTTTTGTCGGCTCATACCGGTGCTCAAACACAAGATCTTGACGTGATTTCCCGTCTCGGGCCGCGTGAGGGCGAGGACCGTCGGGGAGAAGAACATGGCTTCATCGTCTGGGTGCGCAATTAGGAGACAGATGCGCTTGTTCTTGAGGGCTGGGAGGCGCGATTGTGCGATGCTGGCTGTGTACATGTATAAGCCCGGCAGTAGGATCGCGAGTAGTGGGAGGACGAAGAAGAGCATTGTGGCGGTCGTGTATGTCGTCGTAGAGGAGAGTCTCTAATGTCGCTGCGTGGGTTGCTAAGACTGCCGGTCTTGTTCGTTCGATCGGTTGCGAGAGAAAGGGTTGGTGGCTGGTGTCGCTGCCACCAGGTTACGCGGGGCACTGCGATGGAAGTAGCTGAACCCAATTGGAGAAGTCAACCAGTATAACAGAAGCAGGTAGTTCCGTAAAAGCCCGCTCGGATTAGCAACAGGCAATGTAATGAAAACAATAGCGTCACGAGACAAGGGCGAAGGTTACGTGAGGCTACGCGCACTCGTCGCAAACTCGTATGAAATGCCACTCGCCGTGGATGGAAGTCACCCCTGGAATGCATCAACGACAGCTCACCGCCCAGCTAGCCCCGCGGTTAGCGGGCAATGGAAGCGCGGGTTCACTGGTGAGGGCGCTGAACAAAACCCCGAACCCCTGGGCAGGCGCTATAAATGGTGGCTTCCGAATGAAACAGGAGACCCTGATGTCATTAGCACCGGCTCTTCGGGGTCGAGAAACGCACTAAACCCACAAGGGAAAATCCCTTTAAACTGTCCTGAGCACTTGATAGCTCAAGCTACAACTGAACATCCATTTAGTCTAGGACTTTGAAAAGCTTCACATCACAACACCCGCTGCCCAGTCTTGACCTCACCTCTGCCAGCCATGGCCCGCCAGCGCAAGGAAAAGTCCGCCAAGGATATTAAGCTCAAGAAACCCGACCGCTCCGCCGCCCCCAGCGAAAACACCCTGATCAACTTTGCCCAGCAGCGCAACCTCTTCGACGAGGCCGATCGTCGACAGCGCGAGATTGACAGCGGAGATGTGGTTCTCCCTCCCGGTGCCGAGCGATTCCTCGAGACACTCCTGTGGACGACGTCGATTGCTACTCTCCACTTCACATTGGATGTGTTTGTGCAGCACCAGTATGGCGTCGAGGTTCTGTGGCATCAGATCGTAGTGCGAACGCTAAAGGCCTGGGTTTGTGAGTGAACCCTGAACACGTTTCGACCCTATATGGGGCCTCTTTCGGGACAGTTTGCTGATATGCTTGGTGACGACAGTGTTCATCGTCCTCTTCTACGTGTTACACCCGCACTACGCAAACCCAACCTTCATCCCCTTCGTCCCGAGAACCTACCAGGAGCCTATTCGCCAGGCCATCTTCTTCGTCATGAGTGCTGCCTCGGGCTGCTACCTCATTCACATCACAAATAACTACGGATATCTGGCCGTCATGAAGCAAGCACCACCGGTGGGATGCATGTGGATTTGGGCCGTCATCGAGATGGACCTCCTCTGGGCTGTTCCCAGCTTGCTCGTTGCCATCGGATTCTCCTGGAAGAACGGATACGGCTTGGTGGCAGCGCAATAACTAATGTTTTGTAAAGTTTTTCACAGGGCTTGCTTCCCCTGGCTCGCCTATTGTGGACCCGTCGTCCTCAAACCTCTCGCTCGATGTGGTTTTCCTAACTCCGATGCTAGCCAATGTCCCCGCTCGGGAAAGACTCGACTGATCTCGATGCATCAGACGGCTCACAAGGTCCTCCAGCCTGTGGATCCGGTCCCTCTGGTTCTCGACTAGAGACTCGAGCTTGCGTGAGCTCTCATCCATCTTCATCTCGCGCCATTTCGTCCTCGATTCCAGATCCCGCAGTCGTGACGAGATCATGCTCATCTGCATAAACTGCACCCTCGCCGTCAAGCCCTCCCGCTGTCTCACAAGCTCCAACGCCTTTGTCCGCACCGGTAACCATGCCATGGCTACCTTTGTGCGGCCACCACGCCAACTCCGCGGCACCAGCGTCCATCCTTCATCCACATCATCTACATCGGCCTTGGCTTCTGTCTCAGCCACGAGGTCAAGCAATCGCTGTTCGAGGTTGAGAAGATCGTCCATGACAAAGGTATACATCTGGTATTCGGGCTGGTACATATGAAATCCTTCATGCTGTGCGTTGATGGCAGTTGCAAGGTCCGCCAGCCATGCAGATTCGGTCTTGTACCACGAGAGAGACGTCTTGACGCGGAAATACTCATCATCGCTGTTGCGCAGATATGTGAGTCGGGCATAGACAGCTGCGGCAATGGCCACCACAAACGTTAGGATACCCGAGATGTTTGCGGTTATGGAGAGCGGCGAGTCCTGCTGCCCGTTGGCATCCATGAGTGGGATTGGGATCGGTCTTGCGGCTGTGCGAGTTCTCGACACAACGATTAGATTAGGATGTACTTTGCAACCGAGGTCGAAGAAGCCGATAACACGGTCTTTGAAGAGTGAAACCAAGGCTGAGAGGCTCCAGACTGAGCCACGCTTAGCTGACGCCACATTGGACTTGATAATTGAAATGAACAGCCCACACGTGATGGGGCACGTGATAGTTCCATTCCTAGTCCACGTCTGGTTGCTACAAGGCTTGAACTGAGACCTTGCCATTGAATATGATGATATGGATCGCTTCCTCTTTCGTTCCTTACCCTTTCAACGTTCAAGAAGTGACACAGACCTTCTCAGATGTGGTGGGCCTTCAAACTTGCCTAATTAGGAAGCCGAGTGAACAGCGTTACGGGCCGGGATAGCCGTCGATGCCGTGTAAACAAACATGCAGTGTCCTCCAAGTCTACTGCGGGTCTCGTCACTGGGTGAGTAATGGCTAATCAATGCGTAACTCGAATTCATATGCTATATGCCGTGTGATGCCATTATGCCATTATGTTTCCTCTGCAATTTTGTCGTCTCGTCCTGGATATCTCCTCCATGCTTCTTCTATATGTATCATGTAAATGAACCCGCTCTATAATGAATCCCTACTTCGCACTCCTTCCGGGCCTTGTGGACTCGGCAAATGTGATGCCCCTGCGCTCCGGAGGCACTCTCAAATCACCCTCGTCATCACTGTCGTCGCCGTGGCTTGCGCCCGTCATGCCCAAGGCAGCCTCCCGCCTTCGTCGCTCGGCTGGGGTCTCCCCTGTCTCTTCCTCGCCCTGGTTGGCGAGGACAGAGAGACGACGTTTCCGTTCTACAGCAGTCTCACCCGTCTCTTCTTCGTCCTGGTTGGCGAGCACGGCGAGACGTCGGTTGCGCTCGACGGCTGTTTCGCCCTGCTCCTCTGAGGGCTTGGCTGGGCTGGACTGCGCGGCTCGATGGCTGGGCGAGAAGGACTCGCCAACGGTAGCACGTCTCGGCCTGGCGGGAGTGGTCTCAGTTCCCTTGACGGCCTGCTCAGTTGAGAGGTCCTGCCTGGCAATCTTCTTGACCGTCTGTGAGGCCGACGACTGGTCGACCACCTCCTTTCGCGTCCGAGAATCTAGTTTCTGTACTTCGCGGATAAAGTCTTCCTTGGTCATGCGCTGACCAACACCACCAATGGTGAAGCGAATGTGCTTGTCGTCGGCAGCTTGGGTCTCGGCAACAGACTTCTTTCTGGACTGCTCGCCAGCTGCGCCCCTAAATCTACCTCCAAAGTCGGCCCAACCAGCCTTGGCAGGAGCCTTTTCACCAGCATCTCCGCTGGCCTCACCCTCTGCTTGCTCACCCTTATTTGTGGGCAGCTCGTAGGTCTTGACAACTTCACCATCTGCGTCTTCGACAATGATCTGTGATATGTTAGTTCAAGGTACTATTGTGAAAATCAACATGGTGGGACATACCGTGTTTCCAAATTGGTAGGCTCTGGCAGGCTCGTGCTTCCGTTCCTTGCCCTTGTCCTTGCGCTTCTCCACTTCCACATTGTATACCTCGCCCATCTTCTTCTTAAAGCCAGAAAGAGTCCACAACTTCTCACCCTCGGGCTTGGCAGCCGCAAGCACTTCAGGCAGCCCCTCATGCCTACCCTCTTCAGGTGCGGGCTGGACATCAATCACATCGCCCTCTCGATCCTCAAAGATCATGTTGTTACCCTCGTCGTAGACATTAACCGTTCTAGGAGGAGTCTTTTGGCCGCTGCTGCCAGAGGGGCTGGACTCTGCCTGGCCAGTCTTTTCAGTATCCTTTTCCTTGGAGCTATCCTCGGCGGCGAGAGTCGACTCGGTGTTATCGCGTGACGGCGACTCCTCATGATCGCTCGGCTCAGCGGCGGACATGAGCGTAGATTGACGTTGAGGGAAGATGGCGGACTGGGAGATGGGACCACCTGGACCAATGCCGTCGTCCCAGGTCTTGTGCTTCCGCTTTCGTGATACGACTGAGGACGATCTGCTTCCGCTGCCTTGGTCTCGCTGTCTGCGCAGGAAGTGACTATACGGCCCAGTGGGAGGGGCCAGAGTACCGGGAGGGAACTGGGGATTCTTTTCCTCGTCGAAAGAGGCCTCAGACATGGACCTCGCCTGAGACTTGGATTGGGACGTAATTCGGGGCAGTCTGTTCATCCAAGACGGGCCATCTTCAGGTGCAGCCGTGTACGACATGGTCAGACTCAGAGTGTTGATGCGCTTTCCAAGCGTGAAGACAGCGATCGAAGATCCGTGGACAAGAATCGAAGTAATCACGAGAAAGGTGACGATAGGCCACACCAGATAGATTAGCTGATAATGCTCAGCAGTCTTGGGTGGCATCTCAGCCAGAGGCACGGGCTCCTCGTGCTCCAGTTCGGCTCGAGCAAGAATGGCGACAAAGATGGCGCCTACACCAATAGGGCCAAAATGCCCAGCGAAAAGAGCCTCTCGCCATGTTTTGACGTCTGGTATAAGTGGTTTCAGAGCCAGCATGACGGGGATCCGGCGGAAGAAGAGGACAAAGATGGCAATGACGACAAGGCGCCATGCCCTCATGCCGAAGACGCCGTCATTGAACTGCTCCCAGGGAATAATAGTCCCGAGGTAGACGAAGTAGGTCAAGTTGAGCAAGAGATCGATGACGTTGGAGACGTGCGACTCCTCGGTCTTTTCGCCGAACCAGCCGTCGTTGGAGAAACCAACACCAGCGGCAAAGCCAACCAGCAAGTCATCCATACCCAAAATACTGCCAGAGCCGGCACAAAAGAGCGCGACGACAAAGTAGAAGACTAGGAAGCTTTCTCGGTCGATCAAGTCGTGCTCCTCGGCGTATTTGATACCATGGCGGGCAATGTAACCAATGACAAAGCCATAGACAGCGCCAAAGATACACTCGTACAAGATGACATAGACGACGAAGTGGAAACTCACGTCTTTGGCATCTCGGTTGTACTGGATGAGGTATAGAGACAGGTAGATGAAAGGAAAGGCCATGCCGTCATTGCAACCGGACTCTGCTGAAAGCAAATCTCGAAGATGCTTGGGGACACGCTTTGCGAACTTGCCCTTTCCAACGACCGAGGAAGCCAGGACGGGATCAGTAGCAGTAACGCAGGCGGCCACGACTAGACTCTCGAGCCAATTCAATGGCGGGATCATCCACCATATGAACAAACTGACCATGAGCCAACCAAACGTCATGACGGGAACCAGCAGGAAGATGACTGATCGCCAATGGCGCTCCATGTAAAACTTGGGCAATTCGACGCCGACAGCGAAACATTGGACGACAAGGACGATTCGGGAGAATTCAACGGTGACAATGTCGACATTGCCCCATTCCTTGGGATTGATAAGGTCGGCGGCATGAGGGCCAAAGATGACACCAACGAGGGTGGCAACTGTCGCTTCACCAATATACATGCGCTCCTTGATGACAGAGGAGCAGAGCATGAACAGGGAGGTGAAGCCGCCGAGGATGATGTACACCAAGTGCGGCTTGGTGATATCGAGGTGATGCCACGCCATTTTGGAGAGTGGAGGGCTGCAACTCGGGTGGCTGTGGTTGTTGTAGGCAAGAGCTTCGTTGTTTGTATTGCCTTGTCGGCCCTCGAACTCGTGGGTCTCGCGATCTCGGTCGGGATGACGGCGGCGTTATCGCGATGGGGAGATAGCGCGGCAGTCGGCTGCGCCGCGGTCAATTGCAGTCGCGACTCGTCTCAGGGAGGAGCGAGGCATTCACGAACGATTGCAAAGAGAGCGACAGGTAGAAAGGAGCGTGGGTGGAAGAGTGTGCAGTGTGGAGGAGGAGAAGGAGGGAAGAAAGAAATTCTTATTAGAGTTGATGGGAACCAAAACACTCCCAAGCCCACGGGTGCTGTAAAAATGGCACAGGCCTGAGGCAATGTCGTCACAGGGCAGCAGCGCCTGTAAAACCGGGATAGGACGCCACGGGGCGCCACAACGGTCTTGGCGCAGGGGGAAGGATTGAAGGTCGACGAGACAAGGGGAGGAAGACTTGCTTCTAGACTCTTCAACGACAGATCTCTGAGGGAGAGATGCTGAAGAAGAATGACGACACAGGGACGAGGAAAGAAAAAAAAAAACGGGCGGCGTAAGGTTGATTTAACCTCATCGGCTGGAGATTTGGTATCGCCCGAGGGGCGTCCCCTAGCGCACCTCAAGGCTCGAGCCCAATGGATCCCATCCACGGATCGTCAACCATTTCTTCCCACACAGCCCATCTCACGACGCAACCCCGACCACCACGCAAGGAATCTCGCAGCAGGGGGCCCCGGCCCTCAACTGCCGCCAAGAGCCTCCCAAGTGGGGGCACCGCGGGGCCTCGGATGCGCCGCTGCTTTTAAATCAGAGATGCTGTCGCGTCCACGGAGGAAACGGCACAAGAGAAAAGACTGTGATGACGAGGAGCGAGGACATGTCGGTTCCAGTCGACAACTCGTCAAAGCAGCCAAAAGTTTCAATCCAAACCTCCCTTGTGGCCCTGTTGCTAAAACAAGACATGACACCCTTCAGTCGAGACCTTCAACGGCTCCGTCTCACAGGAACGGCCCAGATCCATCTGTCTTGATCAATCTTGATCTGCCCTACTGTCAATGCCAACCCTGGTCTCACTCATCATCCTCTGCAGGCGTATCCCTTGTCGGGGCCCGAAGTTTGGATCAATGCTCCTGTTGAGTCAGTCGCATTCACACATGGTCAGCACCTCAAAAGCTTTATTGTCATACAGTTATGAGCCTATACGCTCTCGTCCAATTTCAATCAAAAGCACACTAGGCGCCCAACGACGCCTGACAAGGGACGTCCTCCTCTTCATGTCCAATCAGTCAGAAAAAAGCAAATCAGGGCGAGAAGAAATTCCAAGGGGCTATGCTACTATCTACTGCCAGTATGATATGACTAGGCGTTCTGGACGGACACTCACTCTGGCGAAAACAACATAGCGGCCGCCTCTCGTGATTAAAGCAGCGCCATCAACCCCGGCACACCCGTCCCAGAAACGTGATCCTGTCTGCCACACGAGGACCCTGATACGAGCAAGACATGCCATGCCATCCACCAAGTAAACAAGAGTTGCGAACGATTCGACCGCCAAGTGTCTTTAGCCAATGTTGGTATTGCTTGGCGGTGTCCATCCTCGCGATGACGACTTTCCTCTCCTAACCTCGGCTTGACTCTCCTCTTGATGATCCTGCTCACGAGTTCATCCGCTAGACAGCACCAGATAATCCACCTCCGCATCGATTTACAGACGGATCCGCGAGATCATCGGCACCAAAACCCTCTCGAACGATGCACACTCACGTCAAGCTGCATCGCAACGGGCTGCATGACCCCCCACGGACATGCTGCTTCTTTAACCGGCGGCCGTTCAACCGGATCCAAACCTGGCCTTTGAAAGCTCCTGTTCGGCTGCCGGTGTTTGTGTTTCCCTCCGTGGTTGCATCTGTGCATGTGTTGAGTTCGCCTCCACTAAAAAAAACCTTGTGTTCCCCCCAGCTGCTGGCGCTTTTCGCACATGGCTTCAGGGTCTGCGAAATCGGGCAAGGGTATTTTGGTCGCTCTAACGGCCAGAACCTTTAGCTTCCATGTTTTAGCCTCGTTCAGATGCGAGATCGATTCTGCACGCTTATTACCAACCGAAATTTGCCAGCTGCGATCCAACGTCCTTTCGCTGAAGCCCCTAGCGCTACGCCTTTGTTGCGGCCCGTAGCGCGTGCAATTCGTGCCAAGCTCCCGGTCTGCGGTGAGTGTCGCTTCCACTTGACTTGACCCAGATAACTGGGCGGGACTCCATATAAAATCGCGAGGTTTTGATGGATTCGAGCCTTCGTTCAGAATATGCAGGCATGGATCAGCATATGCAGCAGGCCAGTTTCTTGTGCCTTTTAGGACCCTCAAGTGAGAAACGGAGAGAGGTCTTGGCTATAAATGAGCGAAGCGACCAGTGTTGACCTACCTACGTCGTTGTCGAATTGCTGACTCCAGCCAGACTTACACCATTGGAACAGACGGCCACCTTGACTTTGAACAACTTGGTCTGAATCGACGTTGCATTTTAAAGTCTTGGATATCTCTTGGTGATCTGATAGATCTCAGTATCTGGTGCAGCCAAGCCGCCCAGAACTGCACCCCAGGTTCGCCATCAACTCGGCGCCAAGGGCCAAGATCTCGTCCCGAACCGCCAAGAGAGGGAAAATGCACCAGGTGGTGAAAATGGACGCAAATGCAATTTCACGATGGGTTCATATTTGGGATCATTGAAAATAAAATCGACGTGCAGGGGACGTTGACACTTGAGATTGTAGCCACGTTCATAGACTGATCCAAAGTTGGTTGAAGGTGATGGCCATCAACTTTGACGGCACTTACAGCTTGACTATTTACAGGTCTCCTCACTGCATGCACGATCTAGTAAGAGGCAATACACTGAACAAGCGACACTGCAATAACTGGTTTTTAGCTCAGGAAAAATTTTTTGTATTTTGTGCTAAAGTTTGCATTGGATGTATGAGCTTCCTCATTGCTGATGAACTCTATCCATAGGTATCCGTATTTGGTATTTGTACATTCTAAACAAATTGCCTCCTTTGATGACTAAAACAAGATCAAGAAAATATCCCCAAACTCTATCTCGCCCCGGTTTATCCAAGAATCTCTAGTTGAGAACCACCATGTACAAAAGAGTCGACATGGCGAACGACGCGCACAAGTATCCAAGGCTAGGAGCATGGATTGCACCCGCAGAGGCGGGTGTAGGAGTGGCGCTTTCCGCCTCATCACTGGGCTTGGACGAGTGGCTGGCGGCCGTCACCTTGGTTGGCGAGGTCGTCAAGGCGGTGGGAGCGGGCGGCATGGAGACGGTGGGCTGGTCGTCGGTATCAATGACCAGCCCGGTGCTCTTGGTTGCGAGGTCCTCGTCCACGGACGACAGCGGAGGTCCGTTCAAGCTATCCTTTGTGGTGTGTGCTCGAGTACTTACAAAAGTCTCGATCAAAATGTTCTGCTTGGGTCTCGTTATCGTAGAGATGGTAACTGTAGCCTGTGCCTGGCGCTGGGGCTCGGGTTCAGGCGCTTTGGTCTGAGGTTCGTCGACGTCTCGGCATAGGACGGCGACGAGGTCGCCCTTCTGACCGCGGGTCAAGAGCGAGTCCGAGCCGGAAGATACACCTGCGCATGATTGTTGGATAGAACCCTGGGCTTGTCTGACCGAGTCCTTGCAAGCGGCTGAGCATGCCTTTCCATCAGTGAAGTCGTTGGGGGAGCATTGCGTGAGAGGGGTGTCGTAGGCTTGGACGCAGCTGGCGGGGAATGAGTTGGAAGTGATGGACTCAAAGTCGGATAGTGTAAGCGAGTTTGCTGAGGCGGCGCCGGCCACGAGAAGAAAAGACAGCTGAAGCCATCGTCGGGTAGATTGTCCAGCCATTGTGAGTGTGGGATAAGGTAGAATAAACGATAAAAAAAAACCTTAAGTCGAAAATGGAAAAGTCTCCAGCACTGAAGCTATCGAGAAAAGCTAGACAGGGTAGCTTCGATTATATGAAGTGAAGGACGCAGCGTGGCTTAGTCCAAGGTACCAGGTATAATATCTTTCGATCAATAAACTGGCAACTAGGTTGAAACGCACAATGTTGCAGTGCAGAGGGACCAGGCTGACGGGACGAACACGCCAAGGGTTTCGGAGTCGAATGTCAGGATGAATCTGAGAATCTTGATGTTTATGCGTCGTAGAGGGAATGGAAACTGCTTTTCGAAAGTCGTTTCAATCGAAAATACTCGTAGACTTGACTGGTGAATCGATGTTTCTGCGCGACGATATGAGACGAGTGCGGGCCAGGATACGCGCGTCGAAGGTGTTCGGAAGTTTCAAGAGTGAAAACAACACGATCAAGGGAGATTTGAATATTAAGCTCCGGCAAGGGATTTGGGATTTGTTTGATGATGGATGGTGAAAAATGAAGGTATCGTAGACGAGTGACGATGGTGAGGTGATGTTTTGTCGGTCGCGATGATGCAAATGACACCAAACCAATTAATGCGAATATGCGGACGAATACCAGCAGCGATGATCGATCCAAGAACGAAAGAATGGGAAAATCAGAGAGAGAAAAAAAATAAGACGAAAAAAGCGAGAGTGAAATGGATGACTTGATGGACTCAAGTATCAACTTGGTACCTAGGGAGCACAGCTTTCCTAGCCCAAGCAGGTTGCACAGATGAAACGAGTGCTCGAGATGTTTGTTCTCGTCCGGCTGGAACGAAGGATAAATTGGGGATGGGGGATGAGGGAAGGATTAAATGAAGGGGAAATGCACAATTTCTCTCACATCTGGGA